>WTSP01006790.1:3668-67085 GCA_025331215.1 Actenoides lindsayi | reverse complement strand
CCCGGGGGGGTGCCCCTGGGAGGGGGGGCGGGGCCGTTGGCCTGGCGCGCCCCCCGCCCGCCGCGCCGCGGCGGCGGTGAGTGGGACAGTGGGGCCGGGCCGGGCCATGGCGGGCGGGCGGGCGGACCCGCGCACCTGCCGCGGCCTCGCGGCGGGCCGGGGCCGCCTGCCTTCGGCGGCGGGGGAAGGACGTCCGCGGCGTCCCTGGCGGCGTGGGGCAGGGTGGCTCCGGGCGTCGGTGCCGGGCCGGCGGGTCGGCCTGCGGCCGGCCCTGTTCTCGCTGGAGCGCTGCGGGTGCCGGTCTTGTGGCGGTGGCGTGCGGTTGTTGTCTTCCCTCAGTGCGCTGAGCGTCCCGAGCACTCAATCGGCGCCGCGTATTTCCTGTACTTGGGGCGCCTTTTCGCCCTGCGAAGGAAGGTCGGCAGCCGGCGTCACCCGGTGCCCGCACCAGCCCTCGTTGTTTGGGGTTCAGAGTTCGAGGCTGAGAGGCGGAGAGCGCTTTAACCAGACGCGGGCCCAGGCCGGGCCCTGCGAGACTGGGGAGGTGGAACTCGGGATGAAGCGGTGACAGGACTGTCACCGGCCCGCAGCCGCCCGTGCTGATCGCGTCGGCCGATTCATCGGCTTGTGCGTTCCAAAACAAAGCTGATAAGCGGCTCGCCATGAGCCGCGGGGGCTGCGCGGCGCTGCAGTCTCGGAGAAGGCGCTGCAGGCATCTGTTCGGAGAGTGTGTGCGTTTGGTAGCAAAGGTCGGAAACCTGCCCGTGCAGCTGGATGTGGAAGGCACAGGTTTGTTTAGCAGAACCCCATTGTTTCTTGGCACTGTCAGTAGGTAGCAGCGTGGAGTTTGTAATGCTGTATGCAAATTAACCGTAGCAGGACATAATAGACTTACAGAACTTTAAAAACCAGGTTTTCTTTATTATTATTTTTACTTTTAGTTACATGACTTAGTTGTGGCTTAAAAACCCACATTTTCAGATGTGTTTTGGGCAATTATTATGGATTTCTTTTAATGAATATTTTTTTAAGCCCTTTGCTTTCTAAAGGGCTCCATGGAAGCTTCCAAAAAAAGCTTAACTTCTGCAAGTTACTGTTTTGGAAATAATTAATGTTTGCTAGTAGTTTGTAATGGGGTAACAAAGTTGTTCATAGTTTCTCCTTTTCTGCAAATGGAATAGTGCTGAGTTAGAAAACTGCAAGTGGGAGAGGTTACTGCTGAAAACACCTGACAGTTTCAAGATAACGTCTGAAAACATCTGTACATACTGTATATCAGGCTTTCTGTTACACTTCTTGGTGGTATTTTATCAATCTTTGACCTTGGGGTTGTTATATAGTAGTTATTTCCATTATTAATATAGCCCTATTAGCATGGTACGTGAATCTCTGAAGATGTGTAATGTCCTTCTTTTCACAGCAGCTACTGTAATTGGAAAACTGCTGTTGTCCTCATTTTAGAGGTTGGAGAAACTGAGACAGAGAGAAACTAATAATAGAAGGGTTAACTAGAAGCTTATCTGAGACAGGTTTGAATGTCTCTGGTCCCAGGCAGGTTCCCAAACTTACATAGTCAAATAGTTCTTCCTTTCTTAACCACACAGCTTTCCGAAATACTTTCCTAATTTTATCGTATCTTATTGGCTTGAGGCTTTTGGAAAAAAATAAGAGGGGGAAAAGGAGGAGGAGGTCTCAAAAAGAATTGTAAGAATTTGATGTTGTAGCTTACATAATAAAATTGGTCATGTTTCAATTACATTTCTTTTTATCAATAACATAAGAATAGAGTTTGTTATTCTTCTACTATTGTGTGAATGCAATTTGACAATCTATTTTTTATCAGCAGTATTGCTGAAAAAAGTATTTGAAAATTCCTAAACTTACTTCAGAAGTACACCTAAATGTAAAAAACTTAAGACTTTGAAGACAAATTAATTCTTTAATCCTGCCAGCGTAATATATTGGTGTGAAAAATCAGCTGTATACTTTTCAAAATTAAATACAATGTGTTTAGAGAAAGGTATCTGGATCCTCTCAAGTTTTAAAGACTTCTGGGACAATTTTTCCCACTGGGTCAAGTAGCCCCTGCTTTGGAGAGAATTTTGTTGAGTTGATTAGAATCATTCTGAAAATGCCTTTGCACAGTTACCAGTTGACTACTCTGTAGGCTAGAGCAAGTTCTGTGGGAGATCCATTCTACTGTGTGATGGCTTCCTTTAGACCATGCAGGAGTGCCACAAAATCACACTAGCTCTCTTATTAGCACTCTCAAGTGTATGACTGCTTACAGTTGTACGTTTTTACAGCTTTCAAAGTTAAGTTTCAACGGCTTAATCCTGGTGGGCCAAGCTGAGTATAAACCTGTCTTGAAGCAGATGTCAGAATGCTGAGAGTGGTGGAAGGAGCGTGGACTGTAGTAAACAAGACTCTTCTTGAGGCAGTTTCTGAAGCGGTACCCAGTTGGAGATGCCTTAGGAGGCAAGTCTGGTTACCAAGTGTGGCTGCTGTCTTGTAGCGTAGCTATTTACAGGATTTTGGAAAATAGAGCATGGAATCAGAAGAGAAGAGGGAGGACACATGAAGAAAAAGAAATATGTGTTCTGGAGACAGAGGTATAATTAGTGTAGAGAGCAATACAGCAGGTGATGTACCTCCTCTTTTTAACACCCTGATTAATTCATGTGTTTCCTGCACTTGTACTTTAATACAGTTATTAAGTTTCATATTATTTAATATAATTTAAGTTTCATATTATTGCTGCCCTGTTGCCTTTAAGCTCTTTAAAGACCAGGGGTGGCTCATGGTGTTTTCTACAATTATTTTGGAATTGTGAGCAGCATACATGACAATATATAAATAAACTTTATAATATGGAAGATGGTTAGTTAGAAGCATATAATTTCAGAGGAGTTGCTTGACCAAGATTGGTATCTTTCTACCATATAGCCTTTGACTACGTGACTACTGTTCATTATGCCTAAATACAGACTTAATTATGCAGTATAAAAGTCTATTTTTTTTGTTTAATACATAGTTATTGCAGTGAAACAGTTGTCTTTAAACTGAAAAAACTTGGTGAGGGATGCTTATTTTCTGAGTATTTATTACTGTATTGGATTTAGCTACATAAGTAAAAATGGTTTGGTGTATATTTTGTTGAAGTTTTCAGCCTTGGACAAGTAAGGAACTAGAGCTATAGTTAGGTATTTCGTAGAAGTGTTGAAATACCTACCTTTCTCTGTTGTATCCAAATTCAGGAACAGATAGGAAAAATAGAGACTTTGTCTTATTGTCCAGGAACTTATAGTTTTACAGAATATGGGGGGACTCTTCTGTTTTCTCATTGTTGTGCAGTAATTTTCAGATGAATTTTGTCAGAATGGGTTTAGAAAAAATAATTTTGTAAAGAAAGTAGTATTAATTCAGGAGAATTGTTTATAATGCCGTCATTGAGAAAATACCAACAATAACAAAACCATAAAATGTTTAACCCATGGTATGTTTTTAAAACCTTAAATCCTAAATATTGTTTACTTTCCTTCTAAATGTTAGACCTTGCTTAACAGCATCATGTGTTGAAGTTCTGTGCTCAGTGTAATGAGGGTCTCATTTTCCTTTGCTTGAACTTAGAGGAAAAAGTTTTATCTGAATTTTTTTCCTGTATTTTGCTGTTACTTTTAGCTGTGCACATTTTTATTTTTTTTTCTTGGGCATGCCTTCATCTTCAAATATTCTGAACAATATTGTTCAACCTTGTAAAAATCCAGCATGAGATTTAGTTGACTGGACAGATAATTGTTTTATTATTTCCTCACATTGATGGCTTAGCCAGGTTTTTCTCATGATAAAACTGTGTACCAAATTTCATAGCAGATTATGTGTTGTACATACATACTTACAGGTATTTTACAAGTATTGGTTAAGATGGTATCGTGACTAGTACTCAGGGGTTACAAACACAGACTGAGATTCTCTTGATGTTTTTCTGGGGTTGGTAAAATACAAGCATATAGGAGATGATCAAACCAGGCACTGGACTGTATGCCTTACTGTGTGCACTTTCTTGTAACCCTTCTATTTCTCCCTTCAGAATTCTCCCTTGGTGTGTCTTTTCCAGCTTTTCCCCTACAACCACTTGAGGAAGCCTTAGTAAAGCCTCAGTACTAGTGTTCACAAGACTGATACCATTCTGATGTGGTTTCTCCAGAATACCCAGCTTGATAAACACAGTATTGAGACAGCAGAGGTGGACCTACTTGAAAACAAGGTCTGGTCAGCATCTGTAGAGTCTTGGCACATCCTTAGTCAAGGTCGTTTTTCATGGATCGTTCCCAGTGGGCACGTGTAGAAATCTGAACCTTGTTTTTCTCTGGGCATATTCATTGACTACATTGAACTGGTAGAATATGAGGAATGGTAGCTCTGGAAAGCATTGGTTCTTTGGAAAGTATCTTCTGGAAGATACGTTTTTTCAAATGCAATTGCACACTACATTAAAAAAATACATTTTTTTTTTTTTTTTTTTTCCAGCATACACCTCTTTGGTGGTTTGAGTTTTTTCCCCTTCAGGTGAAGAAGTGCATCTCACTACTTTACCACTGAAACATTAACAATTGAGTTGAAAAGATATAATTTGGAAATTACAAAAAGAAAAAAAAAAGGGGGAAACATTCAACAGTATATTAAAGAAAGGCAGTTTCCCTATACATTGTTGTATATTGTGGGATCATGGTCTTCAGATGTTTCTGTGACTCTTCCACAGTTTTGAATGAAATTGTGTAGTCATGACACCTTTTTTCTTCCTCCTTCCACAGGATGTGAGTTCTCTGTAATTCTGTTCTATATCCCTATCCACCATCTTCACTTATTCTGGTCTGGCTTTCTGTAGTCCATGATCAATATAATGCAGTGCTCCTTCTGATAGAAAACATTCTTGTTTTTAGGGGAAGGCAAAGCTTGAACTTAGGACAAGATAACTTACCATTCATGGGGTCTATAACAGTTTAAATTAGTTTTTAAATCAGTTTTCAAAGTCATTGAAAAAATACTTTTTCTTTAAATCCACTCCCTAGCTTTTTAGCTGTTAATATTTTTAAGTCACAAGAGTATACTAATAATTTAAATTAATTTTGAATGCCACTGCATCCATGGGCCTGAGTTGAATTTTAAGAATAAAGTATTTAAATGCCGTGATCAGTTACTCTTTTATGCTTTTGCACATGACTGTGTCGCTTTGAGCTAACACATTTCTGAGGGAGGAATTTGGCCTGTAGGATACGTAGCTGACAGTGATGAATGAACAAATCTTGACTGGGATTCTGAGTGAGTTTGCTTATAAACTCAGGAGTGTTCTGTGGGAGTGGCAGACAGCAATGACACATCAAAAAACCTTTCTTAACACAGAACACCCTTCACAACTTCTGGCTATATTTTTCATAAAGAAAGCCTGCTGTTAGTGTGCTTACTTTCTTCCCACTTGCTTACTGTGGGGAAAAGTAGTATGCACGTAATAAAGTGTTTTGACAGTTTGTCAGTTTGCACTTCAAGAAGAGTGTCTGTTGAAAGAGCCCTGTGACCTGGAATGAATGGTGACTGGCACACTGCTGACACTGTGCTGGGAAGACCATCACCTGTCCATTGTGTGTTTTCTTGGGTTTGTAATTTTTTTTTTTTTTTTGCCATGCTTTTTTATCCATCTGCTCTGGATGGACAACTTACTGTCTCCAGCGTGTCTTCATGAGTGCTAGACATTGAATAAGGTGAGACATGAAAACATTTTTTGAGATTAAGCTTAAAAAAGTTGAGATCTATACTTAAGTATTTCTGAACTTGAAAGTCAGTCTTTTTAATCTAGATGTATATGTTGAAAAAGTCGTGGCATTTTGCCGCAGATTTTGTCTAGGAATTTGTTGTGTGCTACTTGGCTCGGTACAATATACTCAACCAAGTAAAATTGTTTGGTATGGTCGGAGCCCATACTTCAACTTTTTTCATTAATGTTGATCTAGTAGTGCTGGTGTAAGTATCAGTTACTTTTTTTGTTGTTAATGTGGCAATAAATTCTCCGTGTTTTGAGAGAAACTCGTAAAGGTAAGGTGAAGGTCTTTTGAGTGAACACCTTTATGCTAAATCAGTGAAAGAAATGGCCTGTACTACTTGCATAATAGAGTAAATGCTGCAAAAACAGTTGTGGGAAAGGACTATATGTGCATAGTTATAGATGTATATATGTAAACGTTCACACCTCAGAAGTGGGCAGGATAGACCTACTTATTTTTATGGGGAAGGTTTTGGTGATTAAATGGCAGATGAGGGTATTGTGTTTATAGGAGCAGGATTGTGCTGCTTGTATTGAAGGTCTCTCTAGATTTCTTCGCACTGGAAACTTCTCCCTTCTGGGAAAAGGGAGGAGGGTGGGGCTAAAGTAGTCGATTTGCTTTTTGGTTAAACAATACACTGCGTAACACCAAGTTGAATAGAGATAATCATGCTTTGACTGATTCTTGAGCTCTATTCGAACTCAAGTGCCGCTGTATTAAGGTTTGTTTTTATAAGCTGTAGGTAATGTTCTGAACAACATGTTTGTATTTGAGACAGATTTGCATCTTTCTGTCCCTCTGTAGTTACTCTGTTAGATAGTGTGTGGCTTTCACTGCCTTAAGATTGGAGTATCTATCAGGAGAGTGGTGTTGCTTGATGCTTGTACAGTGCCAGGTAGTACTGAGGGCCACAGTTGGCATAGCTGGTATTCATAGATCAGAAACTTCTACCAAACCCCAAGTTTTACAGAAGGAAAGTTTGTTTTGTTTCTGTTTGTTTTTGTTTTCAGTAATCTGTTTTTTCAGATATGTAGCTCTGTGGCTTAAGATAAACCCCCCCACATTTAATTAATACATTTACTCTTTGCTTTGTTGCCTCATCTGTGAAGAGATCTGCCGGAAAAGCAGAACTTCTAGTCATGCGGCTGTCGGAGGGAGAACATGTGTAAAGAATTATGAGAGCTTAGTAGAAGTGGTTTCAAGGTCTAGGGTTGTTAATATAAGCTAAGTAATATGTGCTAAAATACATACTCCAAAGAAATGCTTTCAGTGATACAGTGTATTTTAATCCATTTGCTATCTGAACAGTTGGACAGCTTTTTCTTTTCTATATAGAAAGTGCCTAATAAAACAGTGACTTCTGTTGCGGCTCCTTGCATACATGCTGATAAGTATCAAGTGCATAGAGCTATTTCCCAAAGCGTTACACTTTAAATACACTTATAAATGCAACTAGCTTTCTTGTGTGTTTTTATATATGGATAAGTGACATAGCCAGTAGCAAAAGGCAAAGTAAAGGCAGTTCTGGGAAAGAAAGGTTAAAGAAGATGCTCCCATCCCTTCATTTATGGCTCCATCTCTGTTCTGTATTTTTTGCCTTTGATAAATAATTACATCGAGATCCCACGGCAGATCTTTTCTCTGAATGTTGGGAAGACCAATTCATTATTACTATCCAATATTGAATACTTGTATATGGATAGCATACATATACACATGTAAGACTGTTATCAAGTAAAGTATTTTTAATAACTTCATCTCTGTTGTTGATTCTTTATAAAGGCATTCTGTGCTGCATTTCCCCATCCTGCTTTAAATATAGTAAATGCAATTATTCTAAGCCATAATTTGATTTGTAAGTAGTTAGAGCATTGAAATAGCATTAGATTTCTGGAGGACCTCTCTAAAGTTTGGAGGCCACATGTCTTTGGAATCAAGCTAAAAACCTCTGGAAAGATAAAATCCCTAAAGGAGTATAAATCAAGTCAAATGTTAAAGCACCTGTAAAGAAAAAAAAAAAAAACAAACCTTTGTTGCAAATGAATTATAATCATCACTGTGAAGAGCTCAGCAGAAGTTTCTGTGTATTTTGTATTCCTCACCACCATGGTACTTCTGCAAAATAGCGATGAAAATGAAATGTAGGATAAAACCCGCTAACAGCAGCATTAGTGTTTGTATTTTCTGTTTAATATCTCTGTATCACTTTCTCTATATATACATGAGAGAAGCAAGTATATTACAGCAGTATAATCTCTTCTATATAAAACAAGTATAATAATATAATCTTACTTCATTAATTGTTTTATATGTGTGTGTATGTACACAGAGCACTTGTTTGTACCTAAATAGAAAGCATGCATGTTCAGTTCCAATTCTTTTTTTTTTTTTTTTTTTGACATAAAGTAAATGCAGAATTGAATAATGAAAATGAAACAAAATCCTCAATTTAACATGAGTTAGGATGACTGAGAAGATTTTGAGGGACTGGAAAGAGTGAGGGTGGAAGAAATACAGTCATAATGTAAGATCAAGAGGCCTTTAATTCTGAAAAACAGTCATTTTCTATTTGATAGAAGGGAAATACATTTAACAGTACATAAGCATAACAGCTAGAATTTGCTTCTTAGAAGATCCTGAAGTTTAAAAGCTTAGTGGGATTTAAAGTCTTAAGAAGTCCTATGAATCCCTTACTTTCATAAGCCAACTACTTTCTTGAGAATAACAAATAGCCTCTGTAGTCTCTCTGCACTAGATTTAGTTGCATACTCTTTCAAATTACTTGTACTATTCACTGTCAAATATTGGGGTTAGGGGTTGTTGAGGGGGAAATTTCATTACTCTAAAATAAGTGTTGCTGGATTTTGCCTTCATGCAGAAACATTTTTATACTCAGAATACCTAATTTTATGAGAAATCATCAAGTATTATTTGCGATAGTTCACAAGACATGGATTATGTGCTTTGACTAAAGGGAAGAGGAAGGTGAAAATATTCAGAAAACTTCTTGCGCTCTTGGTTGTGCTTACTGAGCAGCTGCTCTTACTGTATGTGCTCTAGGCACATCTGCTTTGGCTGGTTTAGCTCTAGAAGTCTCTTCCAACTCCAACAATTCTGTGATTCTGTGTATGTTCTATACCATGTTATGTGTACAGGTAATTATTCTGGTGCTGTTTGAAGATGTTAATTTGTTAGATGTTATGTTCATACAGGAAACTGTTTTGTACCAACCTCTGAGATCATTGCTGTAGAAGAAACCGAACTTAACAAGAAACAACGTAATATTGGCAAATGGCAAAAAATGGTGAAGCCACACGCTTTCACAGGTAAAGCAAATACAGTCTCAGGTTGCTTGTGCTAATTCATTTTTTGGAGGTACTTCAGGGCAGACTCAACAGGAATCTTCAGAATTATTTTTTTTAACAGAAATGATGTGTTTAAATAAAAATAAAATAAAATTAAAAAGGCAGAACACCCTGAGTCCAAAAAACCAAGCAAACAAAAACCAAACAGAAAATACTCTTAACACCAAAAAAAACCCTACCAAAAACCCCTCAAAATAAACAAACCCCCACCAATAATGTGCCAGCTTACATTTAAAGATACTTAATTTGGAAAATAAAACCCCTTTCTTTAAAACACATGTTGTGTTAGTTACTTAATGAAGTCATAACTAATGTCTTATGCTTCTGCTGTCAAATGACTCTGCAGCAGGACACTTGCTTTCTACTATTGGACTAGAAAATTGAGAGAGGTGCATGTAAAGGTTCTTGTTATTGACTGCATTCTTAAACCAAAGTGCCAGAAAGAAATTCCTTTGTGTTTTGGGGAAAGACTGGTGACTTCTGTGCTGCACAGCTGGAGCAAATGGGATTTCTTCCAGGCCAGAACTTTATTGTGGAGTACTTTGCTTACATTAGTCCTTAAGAAACAGTGATTTGTGATACTGGGTGCTTCTCATCTCACCAGCGCAGTTCTTAATGCATGAGAAAACTCTAAATCTTACTTTCTCAGATTTCAGCTTTGTGAAATTAAATTCACCCTATTGGTTACATGGGTGCTGATGTGTGGGTTTGGCTTGTCCTCTTAAGCTGATGATATTTTATATTATATGGACATTGCAGACTTTACTACAGATAATATATAAGCTTACTGAACTTTTGTGTAAGTATGTCTATAATCAGTTCATGGAAAATGGATTGTATTTGGTTTAAAAAGCAGCTTATGTTTGTATATCTGCTATAAGGTGATGACCTAGAGCAAGTATTTGCATTTATGTTTTCATTTTGACTTTTTACAAATATCCTGTTCACACTCTGAATGCTTCTGTCATTTGCAGAAATGTGCAGTGTGGGTTTGCTACCACTTTTTCCAGAGGTAGATGTCTGAAATGCATCTGTTGCTTCACAGAACTGCCTCATTCGGTCTGTTCTTTATTTTCTGAAATAAATTTCAATAGTGTATTACGTGAAGAAAGCCCGAAATCACCGTTGGCGGTGCAGTGATGTGACGTTTTGGTGTGTGGATGAGTACTTGTGCAGTCAGTGGATACAGACGCTGAAAGAATTGCTTGAAACGCAGAGTAAGTTGGACTAAGCTACTAATGTTTACAGCATTTTACAGGCATGTATGCCAATTAATATCATGTTGATAGATGTGGTTTTTTTAAACTCTTAATAAAAAATAGCTTGTGCTCAAAAGTTGAGGGACCTGAGAGTTGAAGTGTCTCATTCTCATCACTACTTAATATTTGCTAAATTGTACTCAGAGTTTAATCAGTCATATAGGTGTCTTATAATTTTGCCCAAATGTAAGTTTTTTTCACAAAATTTCACAAAATAGAGACACATTGGAAATTTAGCAGAGGCTTTAGATATCTATAGCTTTGGAGAAAGTAAAGGTCAGATGAAAGCTCAGAGATTTGAGGTACTCTAGAGATCTGAGGACAAGGATTGTAGCAATTTTAAAATTTAAAATTTATGGGTGGCTTTTCCTGCCTTTCTCACCTTCCAGTCATCAATGTGCCTTATGTAGTAAGAGTTTCCATTAATCATTTCTGGGACTCCTGGATATCTACTTTTTGGAAGGCTGAAAGTAGTTTTGCAGAAGTTATTTCTGAAGGAGATATCTTTATAGATGTTAGGGAGCGACAGGAGCAGTGCAACTCCATGCAGAAGGAGGGTCAGGGATGTCTGTAGTACAGGCAGTGCCCTCACTGACCAGGTTGCAGTGTCACTGTATCTGAACAGGATGGGAAGAGTAGGGATTGGGATAGCAGCAGGTACCAGATGAGCTCAAGTGATCAGATTCATTCAGGCAGTCCAGACAGGAGCAGCAGGAGGTGGAGATGGAGGCAGGACTAGAAATAAGCTACTTATAGCATAGGTCTGATGTCCATCTGGAATAGGGAACTGGAGAAGGGACTAAATAGAAGTACACCTATGATGTGATCAAGCAGGTAGTTAAAGCTCCCAGAATAACAATGGATATTTAACAAAAAGTGTTGTTCTGAACAGGCATTGGAAGCATGCATCTTACAAATGTTTTTGGTTTGTATATGCTACATGAGGTAACCTGACTTCCAATAAAATATTTTTAAAACTGGAGTTTGTGCACCCATTCAGTGAACCTGTGAGATGTGGCCTGGTCGGTCATCTCCATTTGAGTGTAGGTGTTCATTCTGCTGGTAACAAACTATTTCAGAAAAGGTAACAGGCTCTTAGAGGGCTCATGGTGCTTTGGGTGTGTGGCAGCTTTAAACCATTCAAACAGGCTAGCTTGGGTGGATTCATTATGCAGGTGTGCTGATCTGTTAATTCTGTTAATTGTTTCCTTTTAAAATAATTTAGAATGCCATCTGAGGAAATGCAAATGTTGTAACAGGTCTTTGTATTCTGTGTGTAAAAGGAAGGCTCTCTAGGTGCAGCAGGCATTGCAGTTTTGTGTATCTGCTAGTATAGAAGTGTAATAATTGTTTTCATTGCCATCACCAATGTAAATCCATAACTGTTTGAATCAACTTGAGATGGTAATATCAAAGGTGCTTTCTGGGGATAAGTGGTTACATATAGGGCAAGTGCTTGCAGTGCAGCATGTAGTTTTGTCAGGTATTCTCACTGTGTGTTTACCACTGAAGGGAAATGCATTTCAACTGTGTTACCAAAGCAGGAATGTTGTTTAAGTGAATGAATGTAAAAGTATTTCCATGTGTGTTTCACTTGCAAGTGCCTTTCCTATTTTGCCCTTAAGTTCTCATTTGTGTTGTATATCTCTGATACTAATGTCATTTAGTGGAAAGATACTGCAAAAATAATATGCATAAGAATGTGAGACTTGGAGTCAGATGAAAGGGTTCTGAATTTTACTTGCTGTCTTATTAGCAAGTTGTTCAATACTATCAGTATACTAGGTAAAATAAAGAGGATAGATGAAGCAGGTTTTTATAGCTCTTTGAGTTAATAAAGAGTTATAAAAGGCTTGTATGCTGTGTCGACTTTATTGTTTACAGGTTTGGTTTTGTATAGGTTGTTAATTTTTGGGCTGTGTTACAAAAACAGTGTACTAAAATATTTTCCCTTGCTACAGAGTCTAGACCAAAACATTTGCTTGTGTATATTAATCCATATGGAGGTAAACGACAAGGGAAGAGGATTTATGAACAGAAAGTTGCTCCACTCTTCAGTCTGGCTTCTATCTCCACTGATGTTGTTAGTGAGTAATGAATATTTTAATTTCTTAATGAGCACAGTATGAACTTGTCAAAACATATCTGAGTAGCTTAAGTTCTTTCTGTTACTTACCATTTCTTACTGATGAGATGAAAATGGTAGAGAAGGAATGCTTTTTAATTAAAGCATAGGTAGACAGATAAATGATGACCTTATATCAGTTTACTGCTTACTAAGGTAAAACTACTTCTACTTGTGAGCTAGTTTAGCTCTTCATTTATAAGATGCTGTCTTTCTCTTTTTCAGTTTTATTGTTAAAACCAATTGTTCATTGGTACAGGGTTCTTTTTGTGAAATATTTTTCTATATATACTGCAGTTCATGTCTTTTTCAATTCTTTCCTTGGTATAAAATCTTTTGAAACGCATTTTGTGGGCAGGCTCTTTTATGGTCACATTGGTAATAGAATCCTGATTATTAAAGAATTAATAATAACACTTTTATAATTGTATGTTATATGCCATCTTACAATAGTAATTTTTTTTGTGTTTATTTCTTCATAGTAACTGAACATGCTAACCATGCTAAGGACAATTTATTCGAAGTTAATATTGATAAATATGATGGGTAAGTAACTTCCCTTGCTTGTTTTGTTTGTTGTTTTTCCTAGTTTATGTATTCTGTAATTTGTCTGGTTTTGTCTCTAATGTAAAATATTAGCCTTCATTTGTGATACATATGTTACATCAGCTGAAAGTTCTGGGGCATGTTCCTTTCTGTAGGAGGTACACATTTGGGAATATCAAAAGAAAACCATACTGTTTCAGTAAGTCTGTCTAGTCAAGTGCAGTATTACAATGTTTGCATGAGATTTGTGTTCAAAAGATGAATGTAAGATCACCACTGTTCATCTGGAATGTGAGCATTCTGTGATAGCTTGAAAGCTGCCCTGAAATGTTTTGTGGTATAGGTGATCTTGAGATAGGAGTCCAGAACACTGCATCAGTAGCATTCAACTTGCGTAAAAATCATGAGCTGTTTAGAAACATTTCTTGCTATCCAGGACTGTTCAAATAATAACTACATCATTTGGCTATATTTGTGTTTGTTCTGTTGTGGAATTGCTGTTTTAAAAGAAGACCTAACCAAATGGTGAATTGCATCCCATTATTAAATCTGCTGTAGAAGCAGAGTATTTTAACAAATAAGCTAGTCATTCCAGTTTCCACTTCATGATATGAAACAAGTTTCACGACTGGAAGAAATCATGAAAATGTATGCAGAACCTGTGCAGATAAACTCTCAGAACTGCAGTATTTTAAAATAGTATCCTGTTGTGCTTGTAGACAGCTACATTTAAACTGGTAGGTTGCAAAGATAAAACATTTTTTTTTTTTCCATAGTGCATTCATTATCTTGAAGAGATACGCAATAGACAAATTGTGTTAGGGAGAAACTATATTCACAGATTGAATTCTTAGACTTCACCTGTTTTAAAATGAGTTGACTTTAAACAAGCAGCTTTGACTATCCTGGCATTTTTCTTAATTTTGCAGAAGTGCGAGGAAGGGAAACCAGTATCCTAGAAAAACCTCATTAGTTAAAACTTTTCACTTGACAAGTCATTTGAAATAGATAATACTGAAGATTGATGAAATTCTGGTACAGAGCAGAAAAGGGAAGTGAGCGAGCTCATGTCCACTCATAGCAAATTGGTTTTTACTATAAGTGGTAGTAACCAATTGTGGTGATACCTGAAGTGGTTTTTGGCAAATTCAGTCTTTTATCGTAAAATTGCATGGGAGGAGGGGGGGTTGTTTTGTTTTCTCTCTTTGTTGGGGTTTTTTTTTTGATTTCTCTTTCTCACATGTCTGAGGTAAATATCTGAGCGTTTTTAGAATCTCGTGATTCTTTTATTCCCAGGCAGGGCCATAGTAGCAGTTAGTTTGGTGATTAAAACTTGTCTTCCCAAGCCTGGCTTTTGTCCATAGTGTACTAGTCTGTTTCTGTGGTGCAGAGCAATGTTAGGAAGGAGTTCTTGTATTACCACTGCTTTGTAAATAACAGATCACATAGTTACATGGAAGACTCTAAAAATGGTGAAATTGCATTAAATAACTGTGCTTCTTCAAGTTGGATTGACATTTCTCACATAGAGGAAAAGCTTATTTGGATTCCTATGTCTAATTGTTGTTCACTGTCCTCTTAGGTTGGTTCTGATAAGTGGCTTTCCCTTCATTCAGTGATGAGTTTCTTAATTTAACCCACAGTTTGCTTATTTGGCAAAGCCATAACTGTAATTTTGAAACTAGATACAGGATTCTTAATAACCACTTCACTGCTTTCCAGGTGTGTTTACTTGAGACAACTTATTTAAAGCTCTTGTACGTTTCCTGTTTGCTCTTTCCATTTCCCTTTATTATAATTTCTTATGGTGAGTCTACTCATCTAACAGTTCCATGATAGAACAACTTCTCTTTAAGGAGTTACTTAAAATATTCATTCAGTTACAATATAGCAGATTTTTGTACATCATTGTGCAAAACAACTAGAGCATGTTGTAATATTATGCAGGTAATGACAACATTTAGATTAAGTTTGACG
Source organism: Actenoides lindsayi (assembly GCA_025331215.1). Taxonomy (NCBI): domain Eukaryota; kingdom Metazoa; phylum Chordata; class Aves; order Coraciiformes; family Alcedinidae; genus Actenoides; species Actenoides lindsayi. The sequence goes on along the minus strand of WTSP01006790.1, from coordinate 51,994 downwards.
CATATGAATTGCTGTGCTTCCTTATCCATATGCCTGTTGCACAAGCCTTTGTAAAACTGTTTCAGATTGAGGTTTTTTTCCTAGTTCTTGGGTTATTTCATGGAATGGTTGAGATTAAAAAGGACCATAGAATCTTAGCATACTTTGGGTTGGAAGGGACTTTAAAGATAATCTAGTTTTAACCCCCCTGCCGTGGGCAGGGGCACCTTCCACGAGACCAGGTTGCTCAAAGCCCCATCCAGCTTGGCCTTGAATGCTTCCAGGGACAGGACATACACAACTTCTCTGGACGACCTGTTCTGGTGCCTCATGACCTTCACTGTAAAGAATTTGTTCCTAATATCTAATCTAATCTAAACTACCCTACCCTCTTTCAATTTGAAACCATTATCCTTCCTCCCATCACAATACTCCCTGATAAGAGTCCGTCTTCATCTTTCCTGTAGGCCCCCTTTAAGTATTGGATGGTCACAATAAGGTCTCCTCAGGGCCTCCTCTTCTTCAGGCTGAACAACCCCAACTGTCTCAGCCTGTCTTCATAAGGGAGCTGCTCCAGCCCCCTGATCATCTTTGTGGCCCTCCTAGGCCCACTTGAGCGGGCCCATGTCTTTCTTAATGCTGGGGACCTCATTGCAGAACACAGTACCACGGTTCTTTTTAAACTCATTTGTCTTGTGGACTTGCTTCTCCTGAAGTCCTTTAGCACACATAGTTTATTGTTATTGTCTCTCTAAAAAGGTGAAATGCTAGTCCATTAGCAAAATAAACCCAAAATGTAAGAATCACTCTAAAAGAATCATTTTTACAGTACTTCTGTACTAGGGGCCTTCACACATGTGACTCACACACACATGTGGTCATCTGATGTTCTCAATTCCATTTGGTCATGCTAATATTGTGTATGTGAACTTCTTTATCTGTCAGTGTTTATCCTTGATAGGTATATACATTCATATCTTTGTCATCTCTGAGCCTGGATATAGTATTTGTTATAAACAGAACACTACTAAGACAACATTGACCTTGAATGGACATGGAGATTTTTGTCCACTTAGCCTCTTTCTTAGTGTCTACACAGGAAAATGAGACAGGCTAAAGTTGAGAAATAATGTAGTTAAGCTATGAGAGGAGGAATTAGTTATAAAAAATGAAAACCAAAGATCCTTTTCTCCCTTCTCTCCCAGTATCTTAAGTCGTGACTTAGAGTTGGACAGTGTATATTTTTAAGACTATCCTCTCCACTTATGAGAAAATGTCTGGGTTTTTTTTTTAAGCATTCCTTCTGCTGAAAATAGAATAATAAGTAAATTTAACTCTTTACAACTTTAAATAAACTCATTTGTCCTATGGAATAAGGACACTTTCAGTATCTGTTGCTTACTATGTGGAAGATTAAGTATTATTTTATGCATTGGAAATTATTGCTATATGTAACAGTAAACATTCCTGAACATGTATGTTGGGGACTGCAGGCATAGCTTTAGATTTGTCATGTGTTCCTTTAAAGTGTTTTTGAATTAATTTTTCAGCTGAAGAATTTTTATACTTCTAGAGTACAGGGTGTGCATTCAATTATTGTGCATGAAATGTATACTGCTGTAAAATAGGTTTTTACTTCCCAGTATTTGCTTGTCCGTGGACTCTGCTGAGTTTTAACATATTGAGGATCTGTGTAGCTGCTGCACTAGCTCTGCCCTGAATTAAGTTTACAAAACAAAGTTTTGCATCTGGTAACATTTAGAACTGTGTTTCATTATCAATGGTTATGTAGGTATAGATGACTCTCTGTGTTTGGGCTCTCAGCATGTTCAGAAGAGCATGCAAGCATGCACTTTCCTGTTTTTTGACTTTCGTATGATGTATACCCTATTAAATTAATGGTGTAAATTATGTATGTCTGCCTGAGGCCACAAATATTAACTAAGTTTTCCCTTCATAGTCTTAAGTACCCTGTTTCCATTTTGCTTACTTAGAAAGCTATATGTACAGTCTTGTTCAGTGTTTTCCTTGTATAGTGAATTTAAACTGCTATTTGTCTGTCTGCACACAGCAATAGAGGATAAAGATTATTTTTTTTAGGTTGCATTCTAACTTTTTCTAACATTACGAGACATACCTAGGTGCATTTGCAGTTACGTAGCTTGAAATATTTTTTTCCTGCTTTTTGTGAATTGCCAAGCTGACTGTGGGCTACTATAGTCTGTAAAAATGGAGAAGAACAGAACGACTTTTTTTTTTTTTTTTTTTTTTAATGTGCCCAGTGCATGCCCTAGGGAGAACACTTGCTGTGGTGTTTATTGACTGTTAGTGTGCATTCTAATTTGTGTTTCCTGGCAGTGTTGTTTGTGTTGGTGGGGACGGCATGTTCAGTGAAGTGATGCATGGTCTCATTGGAAGAATGCAGAAGGACTCTGGCATAGACCAAAATAATCCCAAAGCACCGTTAGTCCAGTGCAATATAAGGATTGGCATAATTCCTGCTGGTAAGAAAGGGTTAACTTTCAGTTGACTTTATTCATTTGTTCTTATAATTTTTTCTTATTCTTAACTTCTTGAGTTTAGGTCTGAGTGTGAGATACAAGCAATGATATTCTATAAAAGACACCTAGCTAAAGCTGTTTGTATCCTGGTATAATCACTGAACACATGTATTTTATTTGGGAAGGGTACTTTGTAAAGGAAATCAAATCTTAACCTGCAACTTCAGAATTTAATTGCTAGCTTTTTTGTGTGTGTGTGGCTTATTGTGTATTAATACAAGATAAGATGTTAACAGTAATACCTTTGCCCATCTGAACATATTGAGTGAAATCTACTGAACAGATTGTTACCTGATTAATATTTTTCCCATTACAAATGCTCCACAGATTTAGTTAGAATTGTAATTAGACTATTCCACTGGGCTGGCAAACTCCAAACAAAGACCGAGTACTGCTTTCTTTTTCTTTTTCCTTTTTTTTTTCCCTCCTTTGGGGTTTTGTTTTGTTTGTTTGGGGTTTTGTTTTGTTTGTTTGGGGTTTTGTTTTGTTTGTTGTTTGTTTCCTCTCCCCTCCAGCAGTCATCACAAAAAGCATAAGGCAACTACAGCTGAGGAACAGTCCTCAGGTTCCAGACCAATTTGCCTTTTCTGCCCCTCTTTAGAGGTGCTACCCTGGCAGTTCTCAATGTCAGCCACTTTTTCAGGCAATCCTCACTAATGTCATTAAGAGGCATTTGAGAGAACTCATTCTTGGAATTCAGGTCTTTAGTGATAAACTTTTTGGTTTATTGACTGTAGGCACTCTTTGGATCATTCTTGCTGTTAAATCTATTGTCCTATGTACTAGCTCATCCTACCTAGCTGGTTCCAAAGTTTTCTTCAGAAGTGGACTGACAAGATGAGTCTTCCAGGCCAGGATTCAGTGTTGCGAGTCTTTAATAGCATCTGCAATTTTGAGGACACTGTGGGAAGACATAGAGACAGTTCAGTGTCTTCAATGCTGTTATTTTTCTGTCAGATGCTTGAGAACTGAGTTAAAGAACTGAGATATGAAATAAACATGAGCTCCTGACTAGAACTGAAACACAGACTTTGAGAAAATTTAGCATAGACGGTAAAAATACACCAAGTGAAATAGTATATTTGTACCTTTAGGCTTTAGGTGACTAATTTTTTACTCCTTACATCTTTGTGAAGATTGTATCCAAACCTGAATGGTCTAAATTGTTGCTTGGGAGAAGCGTAACCCTCTTTGCTTGCAGTACAATAAGGGTTAGATACCTAGAAGTTGCAGTGTGAATATCCCCTTACAGTTTTTCTTTCTCCTCATTAGCTAGCATATTGAGGGTTCTGTAGAACAGGATTACTTTATTTAAACACCTTCCAATTTTATTTGTTAAACCTTTGTATTAAAATCAGTTTTTATAATAAAAATAGAAGGGAAAATTTCTTGAACTAAAGGTTTTTTTTGCTTATATGGTTGGTTTCAGAAGATTTTACCTCCTAGTGGTGTTTGTGACATAAGACGACACAGCTGAAAGAACAGGACCTCAATATTGAAAGCTATTTCTTTGTCCTTAGGGAATTAACTATAAGCATGTTAAAATTGAAGGATTGACTTTCCTTTTTCAACAATTTCTTATGCATTATTTTCCAATTGCAACCAAAAAGTATGTTCTTCACAGATATTTTAGTATTGCTAACATGTATCAACTTTCTTATTTTACATGCTTTAGTGTTGTGTTTTGTTGTGTTCTGTCCATTTTATCTGTTTGAATGTATACCATATGCTCTGTTCCTTGAATTAACATGAGGTACAGCCTTGTAATCAGTGCTGTCGTTCAGGTATTTTCTCCAAGTAATTTTTTTGTGTACCTCAAAATTACTTACAATCGTTTATAAGTAAGGTGGCCTTCAAGTTCTATTTAATTAAGTTTTTGGAAGTACAGAGGATAATAAGTATCTCAATCCATATGTATATTGTACAATATTTCAAATGATCATAACTGAAAAATACAGGAAAGTGTTTGTTTACTGAAGAAACGAGTCAAATTGGTGAACAGACCTTAACCCATTCTTCACACATCTAGCCATCACAGGCACCTTAAATTGTGCATGAAATAACTAAACCCATGCATTGAAGGGTGGTCAGGAAGGTGGCAAGAGGTTTGTTTTGGGTTTTTTTATTCCAGATCTTGGTGAAAGCTGTTCTTTGTTCATATTTGCTTGATGTAATGGAGCTCTGATCATGTATTGACCTAAGCAGATCCCCCAGTTCCTAGTGCAAGAAGTCTGTTCCAAAATAAGTGAGACCTCAAAAAGACTTTTAGAACTAAACTGACAGTCCTACAATACAGCAAGTCGAAAGGAGTAACGAAATATAAATCATGCCTCTAGAAAAACTTAGTCCTTGATGCTGTTTTTAGTTCTTTATAACCAACCTTTTTTCTTAACTCATTAGTATCGAAAACATTGAAAATAATATTGATATGATATTGAAAACAAACATTACCTGTAGTTTAGAGATTAAGGTCTAAAGCTGTGTGTCTTCTGATATATGGAGACAGCTCACTCAGTGCAAACAGGAGCCTGGGTAAGGTGACACTGAACCAGTGGTTTTGCCATTTTTATTATTTAGCTCCTAATGTCAGGCTGTTTTGTGGCTGTGATGAAACAGTGTCTGTATTCAAACTATCACAACGCAGCAGACTTAATATTCACTCAGAAAATGACAATTTAATTTTACAAAGGTTTGAAATTACAAATGAAAGAGATTTCATGCTAAAGCACTTATCTATATGACTGCTTTTGAGTAATGAGCTTTATTTCATAGGCAGAATCCTATTTTGCAGGCTTTTTTTCAATGCTAGATGCTATTTGTAAATCATAATTCTAACTTTGGAGCAAGTCCCTGCTTACCCCCTCCACCTCCTCACTCCTTTTTTTTTGTTTGTTTGTTTGTTTTTTGAACAGATGTTTCTGTTTGCAGACAGTCTCTTTCCTTACTGTGTCTTCTGGTTAAAAAAAAGTAACATTTATTCCACCTACCCTTAAAAGCCACAGTTTCTTATTGCATTCATAGTGGTAATATGCCTCCATAGAACTTAAGAGAAATGATTCTCATTTTTTATGATATGGGACACTAAGATTTCATCTACATGTTTTGGTATTAAAATTACACCCTCTGGAGTAAGCCAAAGTAATTAATTCTTTTTGCTAAACCTGACATAGAACAGAAGGACAAAGCTGTCAGCTGCTGTCAGAGGACTCTTTAGTAGAAGGGAATGGATTAGATTAATACTCTTATGATCTCAGCAGACAGAAAAAAGATAAATCCTACTTCACTCTGCTGTGTCATAATATTAATGCATTAGTTCTTCTAAAGACCAAGTCTGACAGCCTACCCTGGGTACAGGGGGAAAAATCTTCCAAGAACTAGGGAAGAATGAGTAAAGTATAGATATGAAGTGTTGATTGCTTCTAGTATATCCAGATCCCTCTCACTTCTGTTGTGGCCAAGGTATGAACTCCGTAATGTGTAGAGACAGCACAGGTTTTCTTATGTGAAGGTAGTTTAGAAAAATGGTGGAGGATTCATTCACAAACTTGAACAGATGCAACTAAAATCATGAAGTTTGACTGGACTCATACTACTGTCATCTTGGCTGTAAAATTTCCCTTCAAAACTGTGTTAAAGCACAGCATAAAAAGCTTTCTAATTATTTTTTTAAATGACTCAAAGTGATGTGTCCATAGCCTTCTCTGTTACAATATTTGTAATACTTCATGATCTTTGCAGTTTAGTTAGCATCTCATTTCAAGGTTCAGTATGTCCAGTTTGAAATCTGAATTGCAGTGTTTTGTGTTCCTCCTTCAGTGTTTTAAATCTATTATACTTCTGAAAATGACAGTTTTAGAGCTAAATAGTGCATTTAATGTGATGGGGCTGCTATGAAGACAACTAAGTCTAAGATTACTTTTCCCTGTGATGTTAATTTCATCTCTTAAAATTGCCATTATTGTATTAATCTATTTTTATTGTACTGTGGTACTGAACTTCTGCCGAAGCGATTACCAAAAAACACCCAGACCCAAAGTACTTCCCAATTGTTCCCTTTTAAGCCAGTCTGTCATTCTGCAGACATTAAACTTGATTTCTTGTTTTCTGGATGCAGAAAAGGTGGTGTACAGAACTTGGAAAATGATCATATGCCCAGACCATTCATCTCTCCCTGTAACAGTAGCTTCTCCTCTTAGTTTTGAATGTGTCAGATCCTTGTCGTTTGAAAATCACTTCTCAAAAAAGTCACCATCTAGATTTTTCAAAATACCCAATGCTGCTTGACCAAGAGGATGCAGTTGCTCTGTCATTAACATGACTCACCTGGTATTTTGTCAATGAGGTGGCTGCATGGATCGTGATTTCACAAAAGTACTATAAATATACGGGACCTCCTCTGAAGTTGTTATTCTGCCTCTTTGCAGTATGGAATTCTGTTGTGGTCTCCGAGGATTCTGTGTGTGCTCTGGGAGCACCTGCCACTGTCATGAGTATCTCACATGGAGCAATGCTCATGCATACTAAGAATATTTGTATTTCTTTATTAAATTCACTTTCTTGTATAGGATCAACATCTGTCTGACTTGCTGCTGTCATCTGCTTAGTTTAGTACTTCCAAGTCTTTGGAATTTTAGTTTTCCCTCAGTGAAAACACAAAAATGAATACTTACAGCCCACAGCATGTGTGTTTTGGGTTAAGAAAACTTAGCTGTAAGTTAGTTGTCTAATCATTTTTTTTCAGGTTTTATTTAAGCATTTAGGTTTTATTCTAGCACTTAGGTTTTTCTGTATACTTTTTTTTTTTTGTCCACAGAATAAATGGCATGAACTTCCATATAACCAGTAAAGCTGTGTTTGCTTATCTCTTTGGTGGTTCTGTGACCAACTTAAAGCTTGTGAGGTGCTATCTGAGTACCTGTCTGCGTGGCTTGTCTATTCACAAATATCCAGCAATATTTGCATGCAAAGGGGAAAGCTGGAAACTTTGACATAGTCTGCAGTGCTGCGTGTACGCCTATGGCTAATTCTGAGTGTCTTAACCTGAAACTTAATCATTACCTTGCATGCCAATTTTCTTCTCTTCTAGAACACCAATACAAAAATTAATTTCTACACTGAAGATCTTTCTTTTTTTACCGAGTTAGGGCTCAGTTAACCAGCAGTTCAACTACTTTCTCACATTTTCATGTAGTTCTGTGCAATCCATAAAATCTCTTTTATTTTCTTTCACTCAGGCTGTTGCCCTTAAAAATCCCCAAAGAAAATCTGGCAGAGTAGGTACGTAATTCTTCTGCTGGTTCAACCAGAACAAACAAGATCCACCACCTAACATTAGTCAAGAGTCATAGTTTATGAAAGTTTCTTGCCCAAGTTGAGTTCTCTGGCAATCCTAAACTATTAATCAAGGGATGTTAGTCAAGCTCTATTTACATTCTAATCCTGCTTTCCATATCAGATTTATACTGATGAAATAAGCTCAGTTTTGGTGGGGTTTGCACGGGTGTCTGAATATTCAGAATGCTTGTTTCAACAGTAGTAGATTCCAAATCTATTCCAAACCCACCTAATTGTCTAGAATTTGTTTGGTTATGAAGCATTCAAAGAAATTCAAATCCTTAGTCATGATGAACATTTTTGTGACCTTTAAACTACTGCTGTTAGGTTCATGCTTGGTGTGGTGTTATGACCAGTTATGTTCTCTTGGAACGTAAATAAGGAGTAATACCGGTTTTGTTGCTCTATACTACTAGCTCTGAGAGGAAAAAAAAAATAAAAATTTTGCTGGTTGTAGTTGGTACTTCACTGGCATGTCTGAGAAAACAGGATGATTTGACAGTTGATGAACACTGTTGATGTCTTCCCTAGTCTCCCATTTTAGAATCTCAGAACGCATTTCAGAGTTGAGATCTAATTTTAGCTCTCCCTTGCTAGTTAATGAATCAAAAGGCAAGTAAATTGCCCAATAGATAAACCAGCTTTTAATTGACTACAGAAGAATATAGAGAGAAAAGCCTCTGGTGTTAAAATGTAGCTTGCGTGAATTTTCCTCCTCTTCTTCCACCTATAGTGTAAGACTACTTTGGAAGCTCTGTTTTCATCAAGACAAATGTGACAAAGGTCATTCTAGCAGCAGGATGCAAACGGATCTTGAAGAAATAAGAAAGGTTGGATGAAATGTTAGGCTTCTACATTCAGCAGTAAAATTTCAGGTCAGATCTTTTAGTGGCCATTTTTAGTGGATAGGTGTGGGGTTTTTTGTTTGTTTGTTGTTTTTTTTTCTTTTTGAAATTTGTGAGAATTTTCTGCCTAACTGAAGTTCTTCATGAGTGTAGGAGGCAAAACAAAACTGAAAAAATTGGCAGTAAAGCATAGCTTCAGTATCTGAACTCTACTTAATATTTTCTGCTTTAAAACTCCAAATGTGACACTGTAACATCATCTGTGTACCTTGTCTGTTATGATACTGAAAGAAATTTGAGTCTTGTTTCCTGTACAATAACATATACTTGTAATGGCACACTTGCACCATCTTGAACCTCAGCCTTAGAGAGAGAGGCTTCTCTTTCATCACACGGCTTCTTTTGTTCTGCAGTTCTGTTACATTTATATTCTCTTTAACTGACTCCTGGAGCTGCTGCTTGTTTACTGTGGTGGGTATCTACGTAGCATTTACTTGGTAGAAGCCTCTCTCATGCCCTTCATTGCTAGGGGAAGTGGTGTGCATTTCCTGAGAAGTGAGTTGGAGGAGGAAGGATTTTCTTTGCTTCTCTGATAGTTGTATATGCCCTCACTGTTTTCAAAGTGAGAAAGAGTACTTCAGTTCTGAGGCCTAATCGAATTGAAATAGAAAACTAAAAATGGAGGAACGAGCAATCACTTTTTAAATCCACCGTTGGTTCTATCTGAGCTGCTCTGCATTTCCTGTATCAGTAGCAAATCTGAGAAAGTATATGTGGACAAAGTAAAGTTTTGCTTTCATATATCTGGGCTTGGCTTTAAAGGAATTAAATTTCAGGGAAGGAGTGTGAGAAACTGTAAGATAAATTTGGCGTTAGTTGCTGCAACAAAAATGCTTTGATACATCTGTCCCCTTCTCCCTGCTACAGGGTAGGATTCAGTACCCTATGTCAGGCTCTTAGATTTTTAATTTTTTTTAATAGGGATCATGGAGAATTGCCTGTCTCTAAACAGCACCTAAAATACTGAGTAGACATACTGAGTGAGGAGCAACCTGAAGATAGTCATAAAGACAGAATGTGGGTGAAACCTAAAGTTTCCCCCCTTTCTTCATGTAGGTATTTTGCTTAACACTGTAGAAGCACATCTTCATTTCCTTCTATGTATAATCTAATTCCTCAGAGCAAGTATCTACTACTTTTCAAATAATAGAACTAGGCAGGAGTTTCTGGTTTAAGATGCTGGAGGAGGAGGGTATGTTGACAGTCTGGAATTTAGATCACTTTCCAAAAAAACCAGGAGACCGGTCAACTTCTTTTCAGAGAGATAGCCAAGTAAGAAATATTAAGCGAAGGAGAATCAGCGTATGCCTTCCTTCCCCTCTGTGCTTAATACCAAAGCTGTAATGTAATCCTGAATTGTTTCCTGTGAATCAACTTACAGAAAATAGACAAGGGCAGGCCAAAGAAATGCAGTGCTTTTATTTGGAGGACTGTGCCAATAATACTTATTTTGAAAATATATGAATTAATCTCTAGCTTTTTATTTTTCAGGATCAACAGATTGCGTGTGCTATTCAACTGTCGGCATTTCTGATCCAGTTACATCAGCTCTTCATATTATTGTAGGTGGGTGGTCACAGTTCACTCTTTTGCTGTGAAAATGTTTAAAATAGGCAAAAATAGTAATTCTGTTCAGTTCTTTCTACATGTTTGTGACCTATTTGAATGTAGCGGCCGAGTTGAAATATAAATTTTTTTCTGGGATTTCAGTCTCTGATTTGAAATACAGGAGATTACAGTAAGGATCACAACACTTTGAAATTTTATATCTGGTGCTTAAGTTTTCATGCATTCTAGCATGCTTTTGAAAATAGCAGTAAAATCCAATATGCAGTGTAAGTTATTGGCCACTGTCTCTTGGAAAACTATGACAAGTGCATGTCCACTTGAATAGTAGGGTTTCGTACTAGTTTCCCAATTGTCCTGTGCAATTCAATGCTTCCATGCCAGGTTAGAAGTATGGCTTCTGCTTGACTGGACTTATCTAATAATTCCCCATTTTTACCATCTGCAAGTCATATATTTGAGGAGGAACTAGGGAGGAAAACAACTACTTTCAGTAAATGCTCTGATATGTTGTCATCAGTAGGGGTGATGACATTGCCACTTCTCAAAGTCCTCTAGTAACTGCATGGGGGCTGAAGGAGACAGCATGGCATATTCAGTGCATTGTGATTTGTGATGTCCATCCTATCTTTCCACGTACTGAGGAATCATAGTCACACAGTTCATAATACTGAATTTTAAAAATTGTATTTGGTATACTGATGTTCCCAAAGCGTAAAGGATAGAATTTCCAAGTGATGATTATTTCATTATCACTTGTTACTGAGTGCTTAACAGTTGCAGCTTTAGGGGCCGCTGTTACAAAGGTTTACTCACATGCTTGTTTGTTACTAACCTGTAGTTAAATCTGTTCAGTGTATGTAGAGTTTAGGCCGCTGAGCTAGGATTAGAGAGAGATAGATTTAGTATATCATAGTATTTTAGCTGGATTATTAGATGCACACTTATATAGATTTTTGAGTGTTTCTCTTACATAAGTGGTTCTTCACAGTAGTCTTTGATGGAAGGATGAGAGACAATGGGCATAAAATGAAACAGAAGAAAAAAGAAAAAAATACCAAGCAAAACATCTGAAAAACAAACAAGCAAAGAAACAACACACAAACCCCTTCAATATCCCAAAACCCACCACCAATCCAAAGCTTACACTGAGGACATCAGAGAGGTGGTGTAGTCTCTATTCTGAGGGATTTTCAGCCCTGAGTAAGCTGATCTGACCTCATAACTCCTACTCAAAGTAGGTTCAGCTTTCTTGAGAAGCCTCCTAAGGCCCCTTCCAGCTTAAGTTGTCCACTGATAGTACGACGTACAGGATTAAGTAGTATCCAGTAGATGTACAGATACTGCATTTAACTCTTCTGTAACATCCTCTCCTAGTGCTACATGGTAAATGAGTGTAAATTCTTCGTTATATATTCTTAGCATACGGACCTCTTTCTTCTCTGTGCTTAAAGTTTTTTACATATTAAATGAAATTAGTATTAAAAAAAATAATAGAATATTAGGGGGTGGAAGGAACATCTGGAGATCATCTAGTCCAACCCACCTGCTAAAGCAGGTTCTCCTAGAGCAGGTTACACAGGAACACGTTCAGTTGGGTTTTGAAAATCTCCAGAGAAGGAGACTCCTCAACCTCTCTGGGCAGCCTGTTCCAGTGCTCTGTCACCCTCACAGTAAAGAAGTTTTTCCTTCTGTTTAGGTGGAACTTCCTGTGTTCCAGTTTGTGACCGTTGCCCCTTGTCCTGTTGCTGGGCACCACTGAAAAGAGACTGGCCCCATCCTCTTTGAAACCTACCCTTTATATATTTACAAACATTGATAAGATCCCCTCAGTCTTCTCCAGGCTAAACAGCCCCAGGTCTCTCAACCTTTCCTCGTAAGGGAGATGTTCCAGTCCCCTGATCATCTTTGTAACCTCTGTTGGACTCTCTCTAGTAGTTCCCTGTCTCTCTTGAAGTGAGGAGCTCAGAACTGAACACAATACTCTAGATGTGGCCTCACTAAGGCAAAGTAGAGGGGGAGGAGAACCCCCTCTAACGAGTTTTTTTGCTTTCAGCATTTATAAGAAATACATATGCATGTTGACATATACATGATATGAAATAACTGCAACATATTTTTTAGTTTTTTTTAGAAACGTGATGTTAAAGTCACTATTGTGTTTGCAGCTGCAAACAAAATAATCCTTAATAGAACCTTGCACTTCTAATCTTCATAGGTGACTGTCAGCCTCTGGATGTCTCTTCTGTACATCATAACAACACGTTTTTGAAGTACTCTGTGTCATTGCTGGGTTATGGTTTTTATGGAGATATATTAAAAGATAGCGAAAAGAAGCGGTGGATGGGTCCGATGAGATATGACTACTCAGGTAACTGGTGTAATTATATCCTTTTTGTCAGCATATAAACCTATTGGAGCAGTTGATGTACTCTCTCCAAACCAACCTCTGAAGCTTTTAAACATCACAAACAGATGGAAGCTGATTTTAAACTCCTTGTAGTACCAAGTACACTGTGTCACATTATGTAAAGCTCCGTAACTTTGGGGATAACATTAACTGTGCTCATCATTGAGTGTGTCACCTAGTGATAGCTGCCTAAAAGGTAATCTCTTTTCTGTGCTAATCATTTTGACTTTCTTTTCAATCAGACAGAGAGAATAGGCACTCCTCTGTCTTGGACATTCAGTTGATGGAATGAGTTGTTAATTTTGTTGTTCTTCCAGCACTGATTGTAGTGAGAGATGAGAGGTTTGGCCTAGTTAGGTGATATTTGCTTAAGTCCTGTGCTACTGGAAAGTAGTTTTTGACACCTTCAATTTGTCTTCTATTAGGTAAAGAAGATGCAAAAGCAGAACTTTAGTATAGGCCAATTTTAAGATTCAGCAGTGATGTATAGCTAAAACTTTTAGTTGAATTTTGAAGATGTCGAGCAAAGTAATGGCACTATTGGCACTATGTTTAAAAGTTGGGAGGATGGTGTGATATTTCCTTGTCCTTTATAGTCTGAAACATATCACAAGGAGCTGTGAGCTTGGGGAGGGCTACTGTTCTGCAGTCCTTAGAGAAGGAAAGAGGAACAGTCAAGGGATGTATGCAGAGGTGCTTGCAATGTGGATTTATAACTACTTAATGCTGCCTAATACCTTTTTATGTAGGCTTCAAAACCTTCCTTTCTCATCATTACTATGAAGGAACGATTTCTTTTCAACCAGCAAAGCACACAGTGGGATCTCCACGAGATAAAGATAGCTGCAGAACAGGGTAAGATAATGTTTATCTCTGGATATTTGACATGAACTATTTGAAAAGGCCTGTATATAAATAGAGGTAACAGAAATGTTGTTTTTAATATCAGAACACTTACTCTGAAAGAGACAAGCTTGTAAAAAAGTTTGACTCATTAAAGAGAACACCTCATTTTATCAGGTCAGTAAACAAAAATGTAATAACATTTTGTTAACTGGTTCCCCTTTCCCCAGTCTTAAATGAAGCAAAGCATAACAGCACAGTACTCAGTTACAAGATGCTGAGGGTATAATGCTGTGTTACTGCTAATAACTGAGAAGTCTGGATGCCTCATAGCTTCTACGAATGGAAATAATTATTCAAAAATTCTCAAATGTTCACATTGTAATTGGATCTAACAATTTTAGCAATTGTTTTAGTGCCATGGCAACATCTGGCATAGCTTGTCTTGAGGAAAGGTCCTCTCAGGAATCAGCCTATTTAGACTTTTTGTGTAGGCTACTACTATGCTGCTGTTGTGGTTAAAGCCCACACAGCTGGCAATGAAGCACTACGCAGCTCTTCTCTCAATCCTACCCACCCAGCCCCCACAGTGAGTTGCAGAGGGGAAAATATAACAAAAGGCTCGAGGGTCAAGACAAGGACAGGGACAGCTCACTCACCAACTATGGCCGTAGGCAAAATCCAGATTCAGCTTGTGGAAAAATAATCAGTTTAATTTGAATAAAGCCACCACCAATTTACCAATCAAATCAGAGTAGGATAGTGAGAAATACAACTAGATCTTAAAAACTCCAGTTCTCCCTTCTTCCCAGATTCAGCTTGGCTCCTGATTTTCTCTACCTCCAGAACAGAGCAGGGGTTGAGGAACAGGGGTTGCAGTCAGTCCATCCCATGTTGTTTCTGCTGCTCCTTCCTCCTCTGGTAGAGAACTCCTCACAGTCCTCCTCTGCTGTAATTTGCATCCCTCCCATGGGAGATAGTACTCTACAAACTTCTCCAATGTGAGTCCTTCCCATGGGGCTGCAGCTCTTCACGAACTGCTCCAGCATGCATCCCTTCCATAGCATGCAGTCCAGAGTGCGCTTCCCTCGGAGTCATGCCCTTCTTTGGGCACATTCACCTATTCTGGTGTCAGGTCATCCACTAGCTGCAAGTGGGCATCTGCTCCACTGTTAATCTCCATGGGCTGCAGCAGGTCAGCCTGCTCTCTTAACTTCAGGGGAGTCTCTGCTCCGGTGAACCTTTTTCCTGTCTGAGCTTGGTGTCTGTATGGTTGTTTCTCTGACATCCTGCTCCTCTCCAAAACAAAAGAACTTGCCCAGCAGTTTTTTCCCCTCTTAAATATGTTACCTTAGAGGCGATTCCACCTTCACTGATAGGCTCGACCCTTTTTGGAGGCAGATCCAGCTTGAAGTCAGCAGAGCTTGTAGAAGCTTCTCACAGAAGCCACCCTTTCAGCCCCCTCCCTTGCTACCAAACCCCCACCAGACACAAACCCAACACAGCTGTATAAATCATGTGATATTCTTCACTTGTTTCTCTAATCATGGGGCCTACCTTAATCTCCCAGTGTTTGTTCCTTCCTTTCTTTTTATTTTCACCTGCTTGAAGTTATGGACTAGTATTTATTATTCTTTATATACGAATGTAGCTATCAGAGATAGAGTAGTTGTCACAGCAGCAAGCAGCACAGCAAGATACAGAGGAGCCTGAAAATGACCAGAAACAACATAAAAGTTGTTGAGAATCTGCTGTGTTAGTTCTGTACATGTTACAGATCAGTTTCCAGTACTAGCTGGAGCAACTGTTCTGGTACATCAGGTGCCTTGAGGCAGGGGAATCTCCAAAGGGAGAAAGCTGTCATCCAGGTCTCGGGGTAGAAGGTGCCTGGTGCCTCTCAGAGGATTTTATACATCCTGGTAATTGCTGGATGGGCAATAGGGGTGGACATAAGCAATTTAGGAGAATCCTGAAGTGTGGCGATGACAGTGCTTACAGAGGGGATTGACAGGCCTTCTAAATCAAATGCTCTGCTGGTTTTGTTACAGAAAAAGGAAGTGGGGGATGTGATGGTTGAGGGCAGTCTTGGCAGCAGTGACTGAGATTATAGAGTTTAAAATCCTGAGAGAAGCAAGACAAAAAGTAGAATTGCAGCCCCGAATGTTAGGAGAGCAGATTTTGCCACATCAGGACTGTCAGTGCTATGCTGCATCTTGTGGTGGGGAAGATCTTGCAATGATTGGGTAAAACAAAAAAGTTGAACTGAATAATAGTTTTGTTTTTAGGAACAGAAGGGTATTTTTTTTTTTCAGATGTTATGTTTGCAAGAGAAGCGAGCAACAGCTGGCAGATCAGCACAAGGATCATGGATTAAAACATGAAGGTAATTTGTCATAAAAAATAAGATGGTGTAGTATTATACAAAGCATTTTTCAGAATATCAGTTCAAAGTGTGTATGGTCTGGGTTTTTCTTAAAATTTTGAGTTATTAGATAATCCACTGTTTCTCCAAGTTCAAGGAAAATACATGTAAATATGTGAAAAATATGTAAGATGTCTCTTCCCCCCCAAATCTCAGAAAATTTTGAAATTGAAATATGCAAGTAATTAGTACAATGTACTAGGTTTCTTTTCTTTAGCAAAGATGTATTCTGTGAGTTAGGACTGTTATTTTTGTGAGAAGGACTTCACTGATAAACAGCAGTAGCATAGAAGGAAGCAGTTCATTAAAAATCATTATTAAAAATTTGTCTCTGTTAGCACAAAAGTCATCCTATGTAAAGCTTTTTATTGATTAAATACAAGGCAGTGAACTTGGACAACTAATAACCAATCTCAGTTAGTATTCTGGACTCTGTGCAGTTACCCTCCTAGTTGTAACTCTATCTCATTACTGTGACCTTGCTGGAGTAAGATATGCAGATTCAGTTGGCCATGTTTTGCTTCTGGTCTCAGTTTTTTGTCTTGGATAAACCTCTCTTAAACGACAGGAAGCATTTTTTCCCCCTTAGGGCCCAGTGCATAAAAAAAGGGGTGTTTTCATTTTATGGTTTATATATCAGAAAATGCCTAGTTTTCCTGTAAATAAGCACTTGTGTAGTTCTGGACACACATATTTCCAGTTCCTGTAGTTTCTTACGTTCTATTCAGCTAGCATCATCTCAGAGCAGGGCCTCATCATTTGCCTGCAGCCTTTACAAAGTCATTCTGTAGTTTGACATTTAAATCTTTCTCATCTCTCTAAAGATACACATTTTGAATCTGATTTAAATTATTTCTTTCTGTAATGTCTTTTTTGAAAGCAACATAAAAAGATCAGCAATAAAGCAAGCAATACTAAAACCACTCTGGCAAATTATGTGAAAATGTTGAATTTAAGAGCTGCTTTTTTTCTTGGTATTACTGATTTGTTTATCAGGAGAAAGAGAGGGTAGTCTAGGTGGAAAAAAAAGGAAACAAAAAACTTTATTCAAGTCTTTTGTCACATTATAATCCTACTCTATTTTTCCTGACATTCTGTTTTTCTCGGTTCTGTTACTAAAGAGTGGATAGTAGCAAGTTCCAATGGATAAAAATTCAAGGAAGCAGGAAAAGGTCAAAGAGCAGAGAACAACTTCCTTTTTTTCTTTCTGCTCCCCCCCCCCATTTTTTTTTCTTATTTTTCTGATGCATAAAGCTTGGAAGAGGTCAATTCAAAATGAATGCGTCATAGACTTTAGGTCTAAAATTACCTAGACAATTGTAATAATTATTCTCTAAAGTAAACGTGAAGTTCCTAAAACTAAGAAAGTAAAGAATATCGGAATTTCAGGACATGAAACCTGTAACGTCAATGTCATCTAAAGTCCCATGAAAGAAGCACCTTGAAAATAAGTAAGCTAATGTAAATGTGGGGAACTGAATAGTGTTCTAAGTCTGTACCAGTTAATATGCCTCAAAACCTCTACTTCGCTGTGAATTGGTGATCAAACTTTAACAAAGTTTATATAAACAATTTTTATCTTTTTTTTTGTTCATTCCTTAATTTTTATCTCATCATCAACAATGGCATTTCATTCCTGAACTCCTGTCTTAGAACCGCCTGTATATCACAGAATCACAGA
The DNA here is from genome assembly GCA_025331215.1 of Actenoides lindsayi. Lineage (NCBI taxonomy): Eukaryota > Metazoa > Chordata > Aves > Coraciiformes > Alcedinidae > Actenoides > Actenoides lindsayi. The sequence continues at coordinate 34,293 of WTSP01006790.1, read as the reverse complement.
ATAATAATAGTTGGAAGGGACCTCAAAAGATCATCTAGTCCAACCCCAAAGTCTCCATAGACTGTTCTGCAATCACTGCTTCTGTGGAGTTGTTAATCTGAAATATCTGAATTCACTTATATTGGGAGGAGAAAAGGAGTGTTATGTCTGCTTTATGGTTTTTCTTATTGTAGTGAGGGAGGCAATTATGTGCCATCTGAAAACACAAAGGCATTTTTTGATCTATTTTTATCCATATTCAAGAAAATACAGTTTAGATGACAACTGCGTGCAGTGCCTACCAGTGTTTCTTTATTCCAGAAAATTCCTCTGCCTCTTCATAGCATTGATGCCATCATACCTTTAAGCTCTAGGTCTAATCTCCAACAAAGCAGTTTCATGTTGTTGAAAGCAGACTATTGTTTTCCAGACATCTCTGAGGATTTATGCACAGAGAAGTTCAACTCTGTTAATAAAGCTCATCTTTAGAGAGTTGGGGTTGGGGTAGAAGCAGGCTCCTGATCTGCTGCCTGCTGGTCTTTGCTGAAGCCTGAGTCATCTTTGCCCTTTTTGTCTTTTTTAAATATAATTTGTGACATTGAGGCAGAAGAGAAATATTAATTTAGAAACCAAATGCTAAAACACTGTCTTTGTATCATTGTTTAGTTAACATTAACATGAAGAAGAGCAAGAATAAAATTTTTAAAAAGTTAAAAATTCCACTGAACTTTCACACTTCAAGGGTTGTAACTTGCCCTTGTCTTTTCCCTGCCTAAGGCTTTGTGAATTTACCCAAATAACATTGATCCTAAGTTTGACATGCATATGTCAGAAATGGTGAGCAGTTTTAGTAGATATTTACAGTCTGTGAAGGGAGAGAGCAACTTTCTCAGTGTTAGATTTCTTTAAAATGCATTTTATTTTATATTTTTGTCAGTGCATGAATATGCCCAGTAGAAACTTTTAAGTTGCCAAGAATGATTGCTTTTTAATGTTCTTGTGAGTAGATCAAGTAATAACCTGTATCTGTCTTTATTGATGCGTTTCAGAAGATGAAGAAGAATGGAAGGTTATTAAAGGGAAATTTCTAGCCATCAATGCAGTAAATATGAGCTGTGCCTGTCCACGAAGTCCTAAAGGTCTTTCACCAGCAGCTCATTTGGCAGATGGTTCAGCTGACCTCATTCTAGTTCGTAAATGCTCCAGATTTGATTTTCTGCGGTATCTTGTCAGACATACAAACCAAGATGATCAGGTATGCATTCCCTTTGACAATGAATTCTGCAGAGTCTAAGATGTAAATATCTATAGTATTATACAACAAAAAGAATGCCTACAAAGCAGGTTTTTCCATTTTGATTTTTTTTTTTTAAAAGTCATACATTTTGGGTGACATGATCCTAGCAGGTGTACCATGAAAAAAAAAAAAGTCACTTTAGATAAATCAAGTCTTTGGCCTTGGCTTTCTAACAAAATTCCACTTCTGCTAATTAAATTCTGTTTCATAGCATTTTCCATATATTTGCTGTTTGAACAATATTTAAAGTGATTTTATTGCAACTGTGCCCCCATGTATTTATTAAGAAAAAATGCTGACAGCTGTGTAACGTAGCTGAGGCAGAAGATGCAGTGAAGAATAGTAAATCACTTTGTAAGCAGTATAAAAACCTGTGGTTTAGAAGAAAATTACCAGAACTGCAATTTGATTGTAAAATTCTGCTAAAAGCCTGAAGTTTACTATGTATGTGTGACCAGTGTATGAGCTTTATGCACTCAGTTTGGAAATTATCCTTTGCATAGGTTGTGACTGTCAGGATAAACTACAAGGGAAGATAGATCACTGGTTCAGATTGTAGTATTTCTTGAAACTAGAGCTATGGCTATGAATATACACATTTAATATTTGTCACAACCTGATACTATTAATGTGTTCTGGAAATTATCTGAACAATGGAGTAATGTCATATCTAGTTATAAAAGTAATATAAATCTCCCTTGTCTATGATGCTATTCTTCCTTCTCTGTACAAGAACTAGTATAGATTCCCTTTCCTCTGTTTCCTCATTACCATTCCCTGGGACATTGTGTGTGGTCTGTATTGCTCCTTCCTGCTATTTTTTTAGTCTGCTTCCCACTCACTCTTACTGTTCCCTTGATAATTTTTATTTGAAGCCTTCCCTGGCTACCTTTCAAATTGGCTACAACATTTATCAAGAGACTACATTCTGCTTAGACTTGCGACATGAGACCATTCATGGGTGGCTCTGTGCAGCTGTGGATACCAGTCTTTGCTACCAAGCTGTTCAGACTAGTACACTGCTTAGTGAGCCTTGTTGTATCCGTGACCCACTGCTTCCAAGTGTGAAGTTGGACAACTTCACCATTTGTTTATGGTTAAAAAGCAATGGAACTTAAGACCTAGGGGGTCCCTTTAACTGTGATGCTTTTTGTGATTGCCAGTGTGGCCATTCCCCTTTCAGTGCTTCTCAAATGTTTATGTCTGGGATACGTTGGTTTTACAGTGTAGATTAAATGCAAGGTTGTACGTATGTCCTCACTTCAGGTTAATGTCTACCATAATAGTGGGCAAGTTTGTTTGAAAACTTAAGAAAACAAGAAAAGAAAAAGAAAAGGGTGACTGTACATTAATACAGAGTGGTTTATGGGTAAACTTTTTTTGTTCACTTTTGCTTACTTGACATCCCATCCCTATAGATGCACACAGACATATTCCATTGTCTTAGCTAAATGACATGTCTATATTTATTACAGCTTGCTAAATGTTTAAGTCACTATCTGTTAAGTTGCTTTCAGGGTACTTGGGGGCACCCTATAATTTGATTGTTCCTTTAATTTTACAAAGCCGGTTTTGAAGCATTTGTGCAATATTGTAGTGTAAATCTGCAACCTTTGTTATTAGAAAAATCTCCGAGTTGTCCTACTTTAACTAGCTGCATTCCAACAAAATACAAATAATTTGATAATACTGCCCTCTGTTCTTACTTTCACATACACCCGGCTCTGATGTGATCACAATGCCATGGAATCCTCACCTTCGGGGCTTTATTCCAAATGCAGAAGCAGAAAGCTTTCAGAAAAGCCCATGTGTCTTAAGGACTACAGTTGAACAGATTCTGAGGATGGTACAAAGATCCAGTGCAAACCTTTTTGACTTTGATTCTATGTTCTAATAGTTTCTATAGGATATTTTTAATAGTCTGTATACCCCATTTACTCGTAATCTCAGAACCTGTTACACAATTATCTACAAAGTGGCAGTATTGCAGCTACTTGATGAGAACCACTGAAAAGTGACGTTCTGATTTGGCTTTATCATTTCAGACTTGTGCAGGTTTTTTTAAAAACAAAAATCACTCTTGCCTTGTGTAAGATTCTCTAGAAAATTGGAGTGGACAGACTTTCTTGAATGCTAAATACTGCCTGCTGAGTTGCTTTACACATCAAATGTATTTAACTAATTGTAATTGCCTGTTTTGATCTGCTTTTTTCTTTGTAGTTTGACTTCTCATTTGTAGATGTTTATCGAGTGAAGTGTTTTCAATTTACATCAAAGCTTTCAGAAGACAATGAAAGCAATGTCATGGACATAGGAAAGAAACGTTTTGGCCAGTTCTGCAGAGATCATCCAGCCTGTTGCTGTCATATAGCTAATAGCACCTGGAATTGTGATGGAGAAACTCTGGACAGTTCAGCAATTGAAGTGACGTAAGTATTGATTTTTTTCTCTGTATACCAGAAAACATTAAACCTTTTCATGTATTTGAAAGATGCTCGTAAGGACATCCCAAAAAGGTTCCTCTGCATAGCAAATTTGAGTCTTCTGATGAGAAAGTTTGTTTTGGTTTTTCTGGTTGGTTGTTTTTTGATGTGGTGGGGTTTTTTGTTATTTTTGTGTTTGTTTTGTTTGTTGTTGTTGAGTTTGTTTTAGTTTTGTTTATTGGTTGTTTGGTTTGTTGCTTTTTGGGGGGGTTTTTGAGTCCTTTCCAGAGAATACTCCAACCATGTATATTGTATGTGATCACTTTGAGATAGGTGGATGGCCCAACCTTTGAAGTCATACATACTTCTTAGGAATTCTTATTTGCTCAAAGTGCTGAAGGTGAAGGTAATGTTGGAAGAGTTCTTTTTAAATGAGTGGAGTACCTCACTACTCTGAGCAATAGCTTTTCCTGTTAAAATTAAGCGAGCATCTTTGTCTTACAGAAATAATATGTCCCATACTTTGTGGTTTTTGACACACAGCACAGTCTTGGCTCCGGCCTTGGCGTGTGGAGAAAGAAATTTGCAGTTGTGCAAATAATCAAATTAGAAGGATACACAGGTTTGTGAAATTTGAAGGGCTTTTTTTTCCTTTTTGTTTGGAATGAAGGCAACCAAAATCACAATGCAAGATATTTACATGCAAGTGTGTTCCATTAAAGCATCATGACTTGGTAGTTAAAAGTGATATTTATAAATACTGTGTTAGATCAGTTTATTTAAATGGCCCATATAACTTTTTGTGTGGAAAAGAGGCGTAACAGGAGTGATGGATACATGAAAGCCTTCAGCTTTCTTTGCAGAGGAATATTCTATCAAGAAGGAGAGCATGGGTTCTACAGTCTGGAGCAAGGAACTCTGTCCAACTGTTTGAAAATCATGTATTATTAGAATTAAATATGTAGTACCCATTTATTTGTTATTAATTGATTTCCCTATTTTTCAGAGTTCACTGCCAGTTAATGAAACTATTTGCAAGAGGAATCGAAGAAAACTGTAAAGATGAAGCTGCCTCCAGCCAGAGTAGCGTTGAACAATTACTATAGACATTATTCCTCCGTTGGGGAGAATAAAACATAAAAGCTCAAGGAAATTGAGTAAATATGCATTTTAGTCAAATTGACAAGTATTTTAAAATTTTAGATTTTTTTTTGATGGCTTCATTATAATTTTAGACATCTTATTGCATTGTGTCATTTTTTAAAAAACATTGTAATCATGAAAATGTATCTTGAAGCAATGTAATCTAACTGATGTTAGAAAAGAGGGTTGGCGTATATATATGTATTCACAATAACTGATACATTCTCTGTGCTTTTTAGAGAGCTAATTTAGCAGTTATGTTGCAATAATATCTAAATGTTATAAAACATTGGACTTAATGGAAATCCATTGTCATCAAACCAAGATACCAAGATATTTTTCAGTGCCTGAGAAGACCTTTTCTTCTGTGAGTGTTAGGTAGTTGCTTGTGGCTTAAATGCTGGACAACAGCATTGTCATTTGTGTGTTTTCTTCAGTAAAATCTTTCATTTTGTAATTCTAACTATACCTTGCAACTTATCAATGCAATTCAAACACACATTCCTGGCTTTAAGTAATAACAGTAAGAGTTTAGAAATAGTTCAAAAAAAAAAAAAAAAGCACATCTCTATACAGGTCATACCTTACCCTATATATTCTATTTATAAAGGCTTCCTTGCATGATGCTTCTTGGGCTTATAAAGGGGTTTATGACCGTTTGGATGATACCAAATACCATACACTCCAACTGAAATGTCTTGCAAGCCACTCGCAGGGATACTTAGATAATACCAGGAAGGCACAGACAAAGGAAAATATAAATACCTTCTGAAACACCAGCAAGTTTTCTTTCTTTTTAAAATATCTAAAATTAACGTATGAAAAGCTTCCCTCTTCAATATGCAGTTCTTTGGAGATTTGACTACATGTGTTAAAATGTCTTTGCAAAATAAGATGTTGAAATGTTAAGTGAAAAAAATATGATTTGATCATTGAAAATTTTTTACACAATGTTTATTTAAGTAAATATGAAAAAATAATTTGGTTTGTGATAAATCCGATAAATCATGAATTCACTGTGCTGTTTGGGGTTTTTTTACAGCAAAAAAAACATTAGACTCTCCTGTATAGCAGTGGAGTGATTATTTAAGTTGTGTATGCATTTTTGCATTGTGGCACATACATGTTTTGTATGTAGGTTTGGGGCTAAATTTTGCTGTTCTTGTGCAGATCTATTCCTGTTTAAAGATCAGAAGTTAGCCCCTGCTCTCTTCTCTTTTCTTAAATGTGTAGTTTTCTTTAAAATTTATTGTATCTAAGCATTTGTTTGTTGTTGGGTTTTTTTTTTGTCTGAACAGCTAATCATTCTCTAGTCATGTATATTTATTGACACTTCTGTCATTCAGCTTTTATTAGTTTGGTATGTCTCGTGTTTGGTCTGTAAGCCATGCTGATTGGTCATTTTATTACTGAAGCACTTGAAAATTGTTATAAATGGCTGATTTTAATTTTTTTTTTCTGTTGAAGTTATTTACATTCCAGTTTTGTGTAATATCAAAATGCTGTGATGAGTCTTTGCTACAAAGTTTTATTCGTACTGCTCTGTATGATAAAAAGCACTTGCAGATTATGTTTGCTTAAAGTACAGTCATCCAAAGGTTAGGATCTGGGTTTTGTTATATAGTCTTTCAGGGAAATATTTGAATACTTTTCCAAAAGTGCTGCTGTTTACTCTCCTTAATAATGCAGAGAGTTAAAATGTTGATTGATCCAATGTTTTTCAGACATTTGTAACACAAGTGTTATGTATACTGTATTTTTAAAGCCATGTTTAATAAGTGAAACCATACTTGAACTAAGAACCCCACTGAAAATGAGATTATGCAGGTCTACAATATTGGGGTTTAAGTGTCGTTTGTTTAAAAAGTTCTACAGTTGTTACGGTCTATCTGTGACTATTGTGAGAAAACCCAGACTTCAAGTTACTGTAATTCTTGTGCAGGACATGATGGTGCACACTCACCAACAGGTGAGGGCATTTATGAGGCATTACAGCTATCCAGATCACATTCACGTAAATGAGGACAGGAATAAATACTGACCAGCTCTTTCCATACTAGCAAGTCGTGTGACTCTTACTTGAACAATGGAGGCTTAGTCTCATTGTGAATGTATATTGAAATGCTTTCAGTATTTCTCCTATCTGAAATTGAGCGCTTGGTGTTTCCAAAGAAAGCCATGGTGAAGGCCCCCTTTCTGAGAAACAAGCCACCAGAAGAGGAGAAAAGATCATTCTGTAGTATGGTAACGAAGTGTGAAGTAAATAACAAAGGTATTGCAACATAATAATATGGAAAGATCTTAGAAAAACTGCATAGTTGCATTTGAACAATTCTATTTGTAGCATATTATACTAGCAAAGAACCGTATATGTGTTGTATGACATGTCCAGTTCATTTTTAAGAAGAGAGCTGTGTAAGTAATGTCTGCTTACATTTTAATTCTAGGGTCTCTTCTCTGAATATAGTCTCAATGTGGAAATTATGTATAGTAAAACCAAGTTAGATTTTCCTTTTTTCCCCAATCTTGCTGGCTTCAAGATTAGAAAACGTGTTCCGTTTTATGACACTGGGGCATTTCATTGGAAAAAATAAAATTGTCGTACAGCACTACAGTGGTTTTCTTCATTTCACAACTTGATTTGAAAAAATACTTACCTTCTGTTTGACAGAAATCTGGCAGTAGTGTGCTCAGTGTAACCAGCATAGGCAGATGAAACCAGGTGGAGAAGTTAATTCCTAGGCTTCCATTTGGGTTGCCCACAGCTTTGTACCAAGTGTAAGTGTGGGCAAACACTGTGTGAAGGAATGCAACTAGTGAAACCAGACTTAGGCTGCAACTAAGCAACTCTACCAAGGTAAATTAAAAATTGAAGGCGGGAGAAGAAACTTAGTTATAATGTAAATATTTGGAGTTATTTATCATGGAAAAATCTAGAAAAAGTGGAAGAAAACCACCATTCTAAGAAGCATGAAATATGTATTATAGTATATAGTAAATAGATGGAGGTTTTTAGAATTTCATTGCACTAATTATTAGAGAAGCAGTACATGTTCGAAGGAGAACATGCCGTTTGAAGTGTATTAGGTTAATGTGGCAAGATTTTAGTATCTGGAGGGACTGCAGGAGCGGCTTCTGTGAGAAGACACCAGAAGCTGCTTCAGGAACTGTTGCCCATGAAGGACCCAAGTGGGAGAAGTTCATGAAGGAGGAAGGGAGTGGGAGAGATGTAGTTATGCAACCCCCATTTCCCATCCCTGTCTGGTGCTCAAGAGGGGGGGAGGAAGTGAAATTTTGAGTCAGGAGTGAAATTGGGCCAGGGAAGAAGGCAGACAGGGAGGAGGGGATAAGTTGGTTTCAGTTTTGTTTTCATTTTGTACTATCTTGCTCTGTTATTAATTGGCAATAAATTAAATTAATCTTCCCCAAGTCCAGTCTGTTTTGCCCTGTTTTGCCCCTGACTGCAGTTGTGGATTGATCTCCCAGTCCTTATCCTGACCTATGAGCTTTTCATTGTATTTTCTCACCCTGTCCTCCTGGGCAGGGAGAGGGACAGAGCAGCTGGGTGGGGACCTGAATGCCAGCCAAGGTCAACTCATCTCATGCAGTTATTCAAGTAGGAAATAGTTGGAGGGATGTCTTGCAGCATGAGTGGGAAGATGGTGTGTAGAACTAGAAATTTCTCTGACCAGCCCTGTCTTGCAATTCAAGCGTTAGTTCCCTAGAACTTCTGCCTTAATCCCCATGAAGTAAATGAATTATAGGAATCCATCATTTTAATTCTCATTAGTAACGTTGCTCTTACTGCAAATTTTCAATTGGACAGTTAAGTAAATTTAATAGATTCTAACTGGTGTTTAAGTTGCAGTAAATGAATTCTGTCCATAATGAAGCGACAGTCTCCCCCATACGTCTGTCTTACCGAGTGACATGCACATGATGTACGTCTTGCAAAGGCTTATGCATGTTCTTAATTAAAGTGTGACTAGTCCCATTAATTAGAGGGGGGTGGGGCATTCATTCTGCAATTAGTCATGCCTTTCAAATCCTCTGCCATGAGAGGATTAACAAAATTCTTTTTATTCAATTTCCTACTGTCTAGAAATGATTCCTAATACGTACTTAATAAAATTGCCAGCAAGAGATTGCCTTCAAAAGATGTTTACTCCTTTAAGACTCTTACATATCTCAAAAGGGTGACTTGTTCTTGATAGTAGCTATTTCACCTGAAGTGCAGGTTTTGTGCCTTATTTCATATGAATCCTCCAGCAAGAAATAAAATTAATAGGTTTTTGGTTTTGTTTGGGTTTTTTTCTTGTTGCGCTCTTTTTTTTTTTTTTTTCCTCCCTTCTGCACCTAGGGAAGACTTCAATAGTGTAGAACAGGAAAATATTGGGGGTGGGGGGGGTGTAATTATTCGTAAAGGGAATAACAGAAGTGATGCAAATTAAAAAATTCAGACATTCTGGAAACGATGAAAGAGAACAAATGAAACAAATTTTAAAAATAAGAAAAAGAGGTAGGAAAACAAAATGCAGGTTTGTTTTTTTTATTATTTATTTTGCTGGAAAAGATTGCCCAGGCGTGTGTACTTTAACTGTGTGTAAAGCTGCCACTAAGGCATTGAGTAGATTGCTAGAAGTGTGACGATTTACACCTGGTAGACAAAATAAAAGCTTTATCACTGTTGTGAAGACACATTCCTAAAAAATTGTTGGGTCACGCTCTGTATCTCCACTCACAAGCTTTACCAAAATAGCAGCAACACTGCTTTAACAACAGAAGAGTTATTAAAGGAGGACTTTAAAAGCAGGTTCCTGTAGCAATGTGCAGCATTCTGAAATGACTGTCTGACCCGCCAAATACTTATTTTTCAGGTTAATATTTATCAGTTGAATTTTATGGAAGGGGAGGTTGGGCAGCAAGAAGAAATGCTGGGTTAGTACTTCAGAGCTGCTGGGGTTAAGCTGGTGGGATAGCAACTCACAGGGGCTAAGGGTCTGCCCCATAAACCTTGTCACATTGGAGAATGTTCCCATAGAAAATGATTGTATACAGAAATACCTATGCCATTCCTGGCAGATGTCTGTGTAACCTGTTCTTCTGAGCTTTCAGTCATCTATACTCTACAAGCCAGTTTAGCCATCAGATCAAACTACTTAAAAGATTTTTATAGTTAGAAAACTTTGGTTGCTCACTTAACTGCATGTCCCTTGCTGTGTTTAAGCATGCTTGATCTGTCTTCTGTGGGCACAGAGAATGGCTCATTGCCTTCAGGGAATTCCTTACCTATGATGTTGTGTTCCCTCTGTCCTGTTCTTTGCCTAAATGGTATTAATCAGAGAAGGGAAAAAAACCCAATATTCAAGCACACATTGATATTAAGAAAACCTACTTGAAGCTGGTTTCTGTTTTCCACCAAATAAAGGACTCAATAGAGAGAGAGAGTTGGTATTTACGGGTTGCTCCAGAAAAAGGAATGAGTATCTGCACAAAATCTCAAATCAAAGAAGATACTGTTAGTTTCTAAAGACCATGTTTTCACAGAATGCTGTTTACAGCTCTGAGGGGTGCATGTAGAGTAGATATTTTTCCTCAGCAATATCTATCAGAGAAATAACTACTCTGCTGCCCTGCCCCTAGCCCAAGAAGAATGAACCCTAATGGTTTAAACTAAGTAGCTCTCAGGTGGTTGGAGCCTCCCCTTTCCATTTTGTCTTATAATGCTGAAATTTTCTAGGGAAAACAGACAAAACATGAACACCTGGTGTTGCTGTGGTTGCACTTTCTTAGTAAAGGCTTTTGGAAAATCCTCAACACATTAGTAGCAGGATCAAGAAAGAGTAAACATAGGCATGTTCTCTCACCAGAACAGCAGATTGTGTTGTTCATTCTCCTCTGTGTGTGGGCAAAGCTTTGAGCTAACTGAAGAATTTGTATTTTTTTTCCTGTGTAAGAGTTTACAGACTTGGTGGAGGAAGATGAAGCAAGGAGGAAGCACAGGCCTGCAGCTGTCTCTGCTCAGAGGAGTCCAGCCTGAGGCTGTTATGGTGGGAACAGCAAGCAGTAATGCTTCCTCTGGATGGACTAGTGCAGCAGATAGATGAACTGAGCAGGAATAGCAGAAGATCTGTGTCTGTGCAGACTCACCAGACCAAACTCACCCTCCAGTCAAGAAAGTGTTGCACTGCACTTGTGTAAATTGCTCAGGTTTGGGGACTAAAGGCCACTGCTGTCTGCCCTGCCTTCTGTTGTTGGAGGAAGTTTCACTGGTCTGGGATAAATCTGTCCTGTAACACTGCTATGAAAAAGCACAGCAGGAATGTATTAGCAAAGCAGAAAAAAAATAAGTAGCAAAGTAGTGTTCATTTTTTTCACTGGAGCTAAAAGAGAGGAAAAAGGAGTTGATGAAAGGGTCATTGAGACATCTTACTAAAGTTGTTGGTTCCTTACTGAAGGAGCATGACACAATTACTTGACACATGCAAGGAGAGTGTGTGGCTACTGCTGCTTGTAGTGATTTCTACCAGAGTTTCTGATTTCTACCTTCCAGCAAAGGCTACTGAGATACCAGAAGTCCTTTCTCCTCTTGGCATGCATTGAGGGTAAGGAAATGAACACTACACCAATACAAAAGCTCAAATAGCTTTGTTAGAATTTCCTTCGGTCCCACAGTGATGACAGACAGAGGTTCCTGTGCAATGGGAAATGCCTCCCTGTAGTCATAGTGCAAGGCAGCGATGAAAGAAACTACAGTTACTGGGGTCTTAATGTTTCTCCTACAGCCACTCAGGTGGGAATGCCTCTCCATTGTCTTCATTAAGACTGGGAAAAACACATCAGATCATGATAACCCTTGAAGTGTCCTTTCTACAGACATCAACTGATGTCTTAGTACCAACAGGCTGTGGGGCATGTGAAGGTATAATCAGAAGACATCCATTAGGAAAAGAGGTTACCATTATCTTTGAGCTCAGGCTGCAGACATTTTAAGCAGAAGAGGAGATATTGTTGATGACCATACAGTTTTTGTCTCTCATTTATTGAAATGCATTCTGGGGAACCCTGATGCGTACTAGGAGAAAGATGTGGATAACCTGCATGTCTCTGAAGCTAATACTGATGAGCAGGAGTGGCTTGTAGTCATCAGGAGGGCTGATGTGGAGTATGATTCAAAGAGGACCTTAGATTAGGATGTGTGTCTGACACAAGTCACGCTTTGCCTCCAGAATGCAGAGGTGACACTGAGAGCAACAGCCATCAGGGAGCAGACAAAACAGATTATACAAAATGGAAGAGATAACAGAGATAATGATTTGCTGACTGTGAAGTGTCATGTGACAGAGTTGCAAGGGCTGAGCGCAGACAGCTCACTGAAGCCAATACCTGCTCAGTTGAAAGGTCTTCATGTGAGTCCCAGATCTCTAAGCCTGATCTTGTGAATGGTGGCCTCCAGTAACTTAGCCATCCTCCCTTGTTTAAATAATGGCCAAGGCAGCATAACTCTTGAGATGAACTGGGGCACTTAGTGTGATGGCTCTCCTACCTAAAGCTCTATCCAGCCTCTTCTTTGCTCTTTTGCCCTTCTCTCCTTGCATGAGTACCAACCAGCCTGTACTGCAATCTACTAATGAGCAGAAAGAATATTGACACTGAGAGGTCAGTGAACTGGGGCTTTTATACAGGGCAGCAAGGTCTGTGTGATGCAGAAGAGTTCAGATGGAGGAGCAGTCTTGTACTTTGGGTTTGTGTCACATGCTAGGTAGTATAGATGTGACATGGAGGGACCTACTGCCATGAAGCAGCCATCAGGAGTGACTGAAGAGCTGCACTGCTGCTGCTGCACAGTGCTACACACTGTAACAGTGTGTTTGTGACTGTGGGTACTTGGGAGTAATTTCACATGATGAAATAATTGTGACAAAGGTGTATTTTCAAGGCCCCTTCATGCAGGTCCACTTGAGGATATACTCAGCTCTAAATAAAAATCTCAGATGCATTGCCAGGGGAAGTTGCTCTCAAGGATCTCCAGAGGTCCCTTCCAACCTCTATGATTCTATGAGTCTATGATTCTGTGATTCTTGAATGTAGCCCCAGACCTGTAAATAACATGGGATATTTTGTTGTAATCTCATTTCTCTCTGTTCAGACACCTACCAAGATCTTGTCTTTTGGTCTTGGCTGACGCTGCTGATACATGACTGTCGGTATAGAGGAGACTCACTAACACTGACTGACTGAGGAATGCTAAACATCTGTGAATGGCACAGTGTTTCAACTGCTGCTAACCGGCCTATGTTGATGGAGCAGTCTCAAGAGAAAAAAGGATCATGTTGAGTCTAAAGGATAATGCTTGAAAATGACACACCTAGAGAAAATGGCACACACACAACACTTGTCTTTGGGTAGAAGCATATTATTCTGCATACCAATACAACAGGATGGAGACAGCAGAGAGAACTCTGCATATTGCTCTCTGATGTGCATGTTGGTGGAATCTCTGAACCTGCAGTTTACCATTACCATATTGGAAATATTGCCGCTAACTTTCAATAAGGAGAGAAATACAGCTTTGTTTTGGTTTTGGACTCTGTATCACAAATCAGTGCCTATGATCCAGGAAAAGAGACGATTATTTTTCAGTAAAATGTCAAATGCTGCCTTTACATGCAGTTATATGCATGTCGCTTGGTTTTTTCCACACTCAAATCTGCAGTGGAGACTTCTAAAGTTTATATTATTTTATGATAATAAACTCACAGGTACTCTGATAATTCTGCATGTTAATGTAAATAATTTTTTATCTACCTTACTACAGTAACTGCTCTTCAGTTTTTTTAAGTCTGACTTGGTCCTGCAGCTCCCTCTACTGAAAATTATCTTAAAAATAACTATGTTTCTGAATACAGCATTCATTTTTAAGGTAGTCTGGCAAATCCATTTCCATGTAGTTCATACAGATGAGATCTGCAGTGACATACTTCAGCTTAAATTACATGTTAATTCACATGGGTAATTTCTACTTTTAATTTCCTTTACAGGATTCAGTGTGATCAAACAGTGATAGATGCTGCACAGTTGGTTTTTGCCCTAAACAATTGAAAGATTTGAACAATGTTTACATTAAAGAAGGATGGAAGCATAGGTCAAATAGGGGAAAAGTATAACTGGAAATTTTAGCATCTGGGACCCCCAGATTCTTTTTCAGGTACCAATTTTTGCAGGTCAGAATTTGCCTGTGTTCCAAATGTGTTCAGCACACTAGTAAATGTGGCTTAAATACTTGTTTCCACCAGGTTTCAAGTATTTCTAGTTCCCAGTGAGCAAGAGTTTACTGTACTCCGCGTTAAGCAAGACTGGAATAATGTTATAAATAAAGAAAATAAGCTTTCATATTTGTTAAGCTGTTAGCCTGCAAGGACAGACAAAGCATGTATCATTTTCAGTCAGTGCCCCTTGGCTGGGGCAAACCTCACTAGGTCTGATATTGCTCTGCCTCTCCCTGCCAGTTCCTGGCTCTCAGACTCAGCCCCATTTGCTCCTGTTATGGCCACAGCAGGCTTTCTGAGAGCTCCTGATCTCCCTCAAGTTTTCTCCTTCCTCACTGCTATCCTGACCTTCCACTATTCCCATTGTTTTATTTACTGGCTCCTTCTGGAGTTTAAGTGGTACCTGTACTACTAGCCTGATGACATTGCTCTCTGTTGCTCTGATCTCCTTTGATCCACTTTCTTTACTCCCTTGGTCTGGCTGCCTGCTGCTCCAGCACACGGGCTATCAAGCTCTTCTCTATGTATTTCTCTTCTGGAACTTTTCTGCTCGATTTTGGGATGCAGACTTACATCTGAAACAAGGGATTTATTTATCTGTCTCTAGAAGAGGTGTTTGGTACCTGGACATGTCCCTTCTGTCCCCAAGTGTTTTACATGACAGTATATCCAAGCCATACTGATCAGCTTTGGGTTAGTGGCTTTGTGAGTGTTTTTCTGCCTGAATGTTTGAAAATTTTCCAAAACTCCATTTATCAAGGGAAACTATTGATGTATAATAAACAATTGACAATAACAATAAGAAATTATTATTTGTTATCTGGAATTCAAACACAAATAAGTGCTTATTCTCCAAGGAAACATTTAGAAGCCAAGTATCACTGATGTGAAGCTATGCAACGTCACCATCAGGGTAACACACTGCAATGCTCGGTCGTCCTCTCTGTCTAAAAGACTGGGTTAAAAAAAGCATGTTGCTGTGAACAGTGAGCTTTTCTTACTTAGTTCCACATTAAAAGGAATCTCCAAGGAAACAGAAGTACTGTGTAGCCCTGCTAAGATGTTTGTTCCCTCTCTTAACCTTCCAATGGCCATCATTATTGAAAGCCTTCAAAAAAAATTATTTCTTTAACATGTACAAGTATGGACAATATAAATGTCAATATTTATGCTCTACATATTTTCTACTGTATGGCAGAGCAATGATATATGTGTAAAAGCAATTTTGCAGAAAATAGGATAGATTGATTTCAGTGCAAACGTTCCTAACATTTTTTGCTGTGAGCTGGCTTGTTTACAATGGGATCCATAATCCACACAACACTTGACTGAAGTACATCCTAATGTTTGTAACTGGATTTCATCAGAAACCATAAGCTGTAAAAAGGAAAATGGCTGTTCCTATGGCCAAAAGGTCTGTGTAGTCTGTGCTGCGTGAGGATGTCTTTTGAATTCAGGAGTATTAATATCCTTGGGGCCTGTAGTGGAAAATGACGAGAGAGAACACAACACTATCAAAAGGGTAGCAGGAGAAGTATCAATCCCTCTGCCTCAGGGGGAGCAGTAGGGGAGTGATACATAGCAGGGAAAAGCACAAACTGAAGCCAGACCTCTACGTGTTTGTGTACCCCAGGTTGTGTTGAAGGCTCAGCCAGTGGCATGTTGATTACAAAATCCAAACTGACTGCACATTGGAGCCTTTGGCGTGTGACCATTCCTCTTTAACAGCCTTACATAAATGTTTTGAAATTCAGCTGCTCCTCAGCAGAGCCTTTAGAGGGATGTACCATGCTGAACACCAGAGGGTTTCCTCCTCTTCTGAAGGGCAGAGAGATAAGACACGGGTGGTAGGTCAGCTACATCATGGGCTGATGGAAATCTTGCCCTTTGATTTTTAGTAGAGCTACATCAGTTTACCATAGGTGACTATCTGCTGCTCTGCTTAGCTGATATATGTACTTAATTCAAGCATATATCAGGAAGTATTGCATTAAAATTATGAACAGGCTTTGCATCTATGGTGTGATGTCTGGAATTGTGTTCTGTCAGCTCTATTAAATAAGTAACTTTTTATTCTGCTTTGGTATACAGAGGAACTAGATTAATAGGAGGTTAGGTTCTTTTTCCATCTGGGGCTCAAGTAAGGCAAATTTGCATTTTCTATTGAATACACAAGCCCATCTAAACAGAGGTGAGAAGACAGTCTATTGACATTATGTAAAGGCGGCGTATCAGTTTAAAGGGTTCTGTTTGCCTAGAAGAGTGTGAAGGAGACTATTTAATTACCTGTCTAGGGTTGACAAAGATAAACACCCTGTTATTATTCTATGTATTTGCTTGTAACTCAATTAAAGATGTGTACTTAATTGTATCACCAATATGAAGAAATAAGTGTTAAGGTGTTTGAAAGCTAGAGGAAATGAGATGTCCCTCAAGAAACATGAAAGGTCAGGGAGTAGAGAAAGCAAGGAAGCATAAAATTATGGCATTGGTATTCAACTAAAATCAGAAGTGAAGGGCTGTGTTGTCTGAATTCCCAATTGTAACGTTGAATTGAGGAGTTAACAGAGAAATGTGGACTTACAAAGCAGAGCGACACAGCACAGCAGCATGAACTAAATCAAATACGTCTAGCTATTCTGTCAGTAGTGAAGGAGAGCTTATGTTCTCAAGCTATTTCAGTTACATTGAATCATCCCTGACATATTTAAAATATTTGCTGTCTTCTGTGGACAACACTCTTGAATGATAACATTTAATGCAAGGGACTAAGTTATCAGCCTATTTAATTTTTCTGCTTCCTCATATTAATTTTGCCATTAAAAACATAGAAACAACGAAGGACGTGAGTGGTTGGGGTCTTTTTTTAAATTTAAGATTAATTCACAGGTCTGTCTGATCATCTCCCTACCTGTCCTTTTAAATGTGCTAAGTCTTTTAGCATGGCTTATGACTGTATATGTCATATAAGCCAAATTGGTTAGCCCCACCTTCACCCGGTGCACATTAGCCTTGACCTTTTCGTATAGCAAGCACAGAGGAAGAGGCTGCATTTCCCTGTGGAGGTGAGATCTCTGTAATCCTGCCCCTTGAACACTGGCTGTTCCTGCCAGCCTCAGCACATTGAGGTGCTCCCAGCCCACCAGCACCAAGGCAGTGAGAGGAGGAGTGATGCGAATCAACAACAAAGCACAGCCGCACATTGCCCCTGTCGTAAGGTCCCCCAGCAGGACAGACAGCACTGACCAGTGTCCCTGTGTCGTACAGCCCTGCAGCAGGACAGCCAGCACTGACCAGTGTCCCTGTGTCATACGGCCCTGCAGCAGGACAGCCAGTGCTGACCAGTGTCCCATAATGGCACCCAGAGCTGTTGTTTTAGGAGCAGGCTCAGAAGGGTAAGGCATTTGGTGACTTCTTACTGTTTCTTACTATTTTCCCTCTTTCTTTCTGTGGAATCAAACGTTCTCATCAGTGCAAGTTTGAGGGGGCCAGTGCTTTTTTGCACTGACAGGGAATGTCACTTAGCCCCATGGAGTGGGAGATGGTGCTACTGGGATACTCTAACAGCAGAGAACTAAAGGAAAGGACCTTCCCTGCTTCTCTCCTGCCATTACAAAGTCTCCATCTAATCTTCCTTTAGAGACATCTGACAATATAAACATGTTCCTTGCAACCCCAGGAGACTTCCCCAGCTGCGATTTGTCATTGAAATAGTTTGATTAAATTACATTTTGTTCTTTATAATTTTTTTCTTAAATTACCTCAGCACTTCCAGAGGAAAATGTTGGGGTTTTTAATCCATCTGACAGCTGATAGTTTTGAGGGTTGTTTTTTTTTTACAGCATCTGACACAGCTGACACCACTGTTCTTATCATAAATATCTGCCACATTAGGTTAAAGCTGTGATTAAAGCTGCTCTACATTCTGCTGGCAAGGCAGCTGGACCTGCACAAATTATGATAATAACCACAGAAGCTCCTTCCTGAGAAGAGTGCTGTTTCTGTAGCTGTGTCAGACAAGTGCTGCCTTTTAAGAACAATTGCTCACCTCCGAACGACATTTTTGGCTTTCTTTTAGAAAAGTGAGTTATTTATTTTCCTGTGATTTTAACTAAAGAACACTATCATCCCTAGAGAACAATTTTGTTTTTCAGCACCAGAGCAGTTACTTGCAGCTGTATCAAGTGCCTGATGTCTGTGTGGTTTCATGGGTTTGAAACATACCTTCTCCTAAGGACTCCTAAGCTAGTTTCTCTGTGGCTCTCACCAGTCCCACAGTCTCAAAACTAGGCAGCTGCGTATCACCTGGCCAGTACTCCCTTACCATTCGCTATTTGTGAGAAAATATATCATAGAATCATAGAATCAGAGATAGAATGGTCTGTGTTACAGAATATCTAGTTCCAACCCCTCTGCGATGGCAGGGAAACCTCCCACTAAACCAGGTTTCTCAAGGCCCCACCCAACCTGGATTTAAACACATCCAGTGATTGAGCATATGTGTAACTGGCAGATGGTTATACTCAAAGTTGAAGCAGGAGATGAATGTATATGGTTATGATGACACCATTAAGACAGCACAATTTTATCTGGAAAAGCAGTTCTCATGGGACAATAATCACAGAGTCATAGAACAGCCTAGGCTAGAGGGGACCTGGAAAGATCATCAGATTCAATCTTTTGTGGGAAAGAGGGCCTACGTGATGTGATAGGGTATTCTGTTCAATTGCACCTTGAAAACCTCCAACGATGTGGCAGCTAATGATTTTTCTCACTGTAAAAAAATTTCCTTCTTATGTTTAAATGAAACCTCTACTGGTACAACTTGTACCCATTGCCTCTTGTCTTCTCCATGTGGCTCTTTGTGAAGAGAGAGGAGAGACCTCCGTCCTCTTTGTAGCCACCCTTTAATTACTGGAATACTGTGATGAGGCCCATCCTGAACCTCTCTTCTCTGGGGACTAAAAAGCAAACTCATCCAGCCATTCCTCAAAAAGCAGGTTTTGCAGCCCTTTAATCATCCTCATGGACCTCATTTAGACCCTTTCCAGTCTGTCCACATCCTTCTTGGATTGTGGAGACCAGAAGTGGACACAGTACTCTAGGTGTGGCTTGACAAGTGGTGGGGCAGAGGGAGGAGGGCAGCAGATAGAGAAATTACCAATTCAGCAGGAACTGTGCTTCTGCCTTGCACAGGGAGAAGATACCACTAACTGGCAGCAGCTTGTTTCTCTGAGAGGCAACATTTCCCATCTCCTGTGTCTGCCAAATTTCTACCAGTCAGCTTCCCCTGCACTTGGGTAGGCTACTAGGGGCCACTGCACTGGCAGGACTCTGGCATTTCTGAGAGAGCTCCCGCACCTTCTAAGCAAAGAGCGATGGCACCAGTTCCCCTCCCAGTAGTCAGCACAGAACATGAGCTTTAGAGCTACACTGCCCAGAGCAGGGAGATAAGCAATGAGACCTTCAGTGGCCATGCTGTGTGTGGTCACAGCCACTGCATAGGTAGAATGTATATTCCTGAATGGGGCTAGTCCCTGATGCTGAAGTGAGGACAGCAGGACCACAGAGCTGCAGGCAAGATGCCCTGTCAAGGGCAGAGCATGCACCTGCACTGACAGTTGTTACTGACATGAATCAGGATCATATTGATGAATGATCCTCTGAAGGGAAGTCTTAAAAACACAACTCATAACAACAAAACATGTATATATCCGGATCAATCTATAATTCATACTTACCAGAGGCATTTTGACACTCAGTTCTTGCCACACTGAATAATTAATATACTCTGTGTGCTAGAAGTAAAAAACGTACATGAAACATATCATCCACAAAATGATATTAAATGCATGAAACCATGCTATTGCCACCTTCTCATGCCAATATGTAAAAAACCCCCAACCCTCAAAACCAGAATGGTAAACAATGACAAAGCAAAAAATAATACTTGCAGTCTGAGTCATTCTTAGATTCTTACAGGTTTTCAGACAAAACATATGGTCACTAGCTAAAGACAGCATTCATGGCTTGCATTCTGTTGAAAATCAATTTGTTGCCATGTCTTCCCATCCTTTAGCCATATCGCACTTCAGTGTAGTCCTCTCAGTGCCACAGAGCCCAGGTGCTCAGGCCCATATGGCTCATACAGGTGGAGTCCACAGCATTGGAGTCTACATCTCTTCCATAGTCTCTACTTTGTTTGAGTCCCATGCTCAGCTAAAATCTAATTTTTCATTGTCCTGATCTGTTTAGATCTCTTGGATTAGAAAATATTGGAGAAAAAAAGTAGCTACAAATGTTTTGGGCAAAAATGAAATCACTTAGCTTGGTGCAAGTAAGCTGGTTGCGTGTGCCAACAGGGAGTCTTAGCATTGGGAGAGCGCTAAGGCTGTGGGGAAGGGCAATGGCATATGGTCTATGTGGGGCTGGCCAGGGAAGGTGGGTAGCCTGGGCTGGGGAGCAGAAGAAGGGGGTTGTACCCAGGGGGACACACAGCAGGAGACAAAAGACAGGTCCTGAATGTGAGCTGCCTATACTTGGCCTTGTGCATTTGTCACTAGTTACTACTCAGAGGATCTAAAGGAGCAGGCTTGGGCCTGGAAGGAGACTGTCTGTTTGCTAAATCCTCTGACTTTCATCTGCAATCCACCTTTCAGGTCTCACGGACAAGACCTGCATCAAAAACATCAGGCCAAGCAAGGCATGTGCATTATGCAGTGTCTTTGCAGTGGTCTTTAGATAAACTGTCAGCAGAATTACTGTCATCGCCTCTCCTGAGATGTCTGTGAAACCTACTGTAAGTATTCTGGCCGCTGGCTCTGTTCCATGCATGTTCAGGCTGATGGCTGGTATCAGTTAGTGTGTGGTCTCTGAGGAAATTTGTGAACGTGCTCTGAAAGTATATCAAGCAACTAGTTTGTTAGCATATCTTCTAATATTAGGCCAAAATTAGACCACAAGTTCCCTTTCACCTCATTAACCTGAGGCTGAGGAGCGGAAAGGATCGATGAGCCAGCCCCATGGTGCTGTTTCCACCTTTAGACACCATGAGAGCAATGACCAATTGCTGAGAGCAGCAGAACTGCACACACACACCAAACTCCTCCTGATGCCTCTTGTCCTTCTACGGTGAACAGTTCCAGCACACTGTCACTGATTCAGTCTCAGTGACAGACACAACTTCTTTTTCTTCTCCACTAGCTCCTTCCACATGTACCCTCTTTGTCCTTGACTCCTCACTTCCTCCAGGCTCTTTGACATCACTCACTGCTTGCTGGGGACACAGGCAGGCTGCCTTGTGTGCAGGTGTGTATCGGAGCACAGGCCAATATGAGCTGACCGTCTCCCATGAATTCTGGCCTGGAGGGATCCACAGCCTTTTTTTTTGTGTATGGCTTGTTTGTGTCCCTCGGTAGCTGAATGCATGGGAACTGCTGCCAAAAAGGGGAAAAAGATCCAGTATGGTCTGTAATGGCAGAATATCTCATGACTGTCAAGGGTTATGACTGAACTGGCCTTGAGATAAATGACAGATGCACTCTATTAACTCCCCCTTCCTTCCCAAAAGGGAATAAGGGAGAGAGACTTATGGATTGGAAATGAAAACTAAAAAAGCTTTAATGAAAATAATAACAATAAAATGGCGTATATACAAATAGATACAAACCCAATATCAAATGCAACCTCCCTGATGACAGTTACATCATTGTCACCACTGATGTTGTGAGGCACTGGGGAAGTCACAGATTGGACTCATCAGCAGATGGGAACTGGATTCAGGACCTGGATTCTGAAACTGGATTCAGGAATGCATAGTTTGGGATCAAAGACAGAATGGACAGAGTCCTCCTCAGATGCCAGCCATTAGAGAGTGTGGACCTCATAATCCCTCAGCTTTATGCTGAATATGATGTATACAGGATGGAATATCTTGTTGGTCAGTTTAGAGTCACCTGTCTTGTCCACTCATCCCTGCAGGTGTGGCCTTTTACTTTCTGCACCCCCAATGCGGTACACAAGATTTAGCAGTGACCATGGTCAGCAAAGGAGCAAGTATAAGCAAGAGTGTCTTCCTGCACACCAGTCCTTGGTAGTAACTCTAAACATGGCAGCAGACACTGTCTGCGAAAACATGCTGCTAACTTCAGAAAGTGTAGTTAGTTACAAGTGACAGCTGAAAAGTAAAATCACTAAACAAAATTAGTTCTCTTCTAGCTCAAAACAGGACAATGACATTGAAAGGAGAAGGCTTGTTAGACATACAACTGGGCTGGGGTATGAAGCTCCTGTATGACTCTCTGATGCATCTGAGGGTGCTGCTGAGGAGAACTTCTGCCTCCCTGGACTCTTCTGTGAGCAGCACCTGTGAGAAGCAGGGAGCTGAGTATGGGAAACTCTTTATTTCCTCTATATCTTCCAAATATGCTCAATATTTTTCTCCCTTTCTTGGCCACGGCTTACTCCACAAGAGTTAAAGCCCACAGTGTACACACATTCCCATCTCTTTCCAGTGGTAGCCTGAAAATGTGGAAGTTACAACATGGGTGGAGGACAGGGTGCCAGTAGCCCAAGCTGGAATGAGTTCAGTGGGGACTGCTCGTCTCTCCAGAGGCTGGTGCTGGAGTAATAGCACTTGTGGCTGGGGAAGGCAGCTTGCCAGACAGCCCCATCCTTAATCAGGTTTTCCAACAGACGAGTAACTGTGGCATGGCTTTCAGGTCTGTGGCCGGCTCCTTTTCCATCCATGCTGTGCACCTTCACTGTTTGCTGGGTACTTGCGGAATTCAGGAGAGGGTCTGTGCATCGAGCTGGGGAAAGGCAGGGGATGAGAGGGCCGGGCTTTGATTGCACGTCTTGCAATCACCTTTTAGTCATGAGGGTGCTAGCTAGCAAATAAGCCTAAGTGGGACTGAGATGCTTGTCGAGTGTCCAGGCATCTAGGGTGTTGTTAGCAATCCAGAAGAATTAGATCTGTGGCCTGTGGCAAACGTATCGAAACTAAATGTAGGCTCATACCCAGAGGGAGAAGTTTAGTCTACTTTGGGAGCCTAAACTAGGGCAGAAGAAACTCAATCACTGGTTCTATATACAATTAATATTACTCCAAATACATTCAGACCATTTTTCTCTTTGTCTTTTAGTCCAGAACAGACACTTTTTATTGTTATATTGCTCATGTACAGAGTAGATTGCTTGTGATATTTTTTTGACTGCCAGTATGCCTTGATGAAATGGCTATGAAAGCTCGCCCATAGCTTGAAGAGCAGCATGAAACTGAACGATGCTGCTCAGAGGTGCTGCCTGCCCCAGACGTACTGTAGAAAGGTACCAGCATTGGCCTAGCCTGGGGCCGAAGTCTACCCTTAGGAGGAACACAGCAGAATTATATTCTCTTGAAAATATTACAAATATCACAGGCTTTTATTGATTCTGTGAGTTCTTGCAAATCAGGCAAATAACTCTACCTCTAATAGGGTCTACTATGTCTTGAGGGGTCTGAGCCATTTAAAGGCTCAGGATTTTATTTCTTGTTTTAGGGTGCATTATGTCATTTCAGCTCATCAATTTTCACTACTTTGTTCCTGTTCTTAAAAAACATTTCATGTGGGTATTTTGACCTCACAAACCAGATGTCTGTATTACTCCCTGCAGCTTCATGGGAGGAGTAGCGGGCTGCTGTTTTCTGTGATTATTATGGAAGTTTATTACTTGAGTACAGTTTGTATCTGGCTAATGCACATTTTCTCCACAGCCATCACTTTCAAAACACCTTTTTAATTTGTTCCCCTTCCTTACATCCTGTGCTCAAAGGTTTCTATTTATGCTTTCTGTCTCCAACCAGCTGTTCAGGACAGTTCTCAAAATGAAGACAAGCACCTCACTGGACACAGGCTGCACTGGGCATACGGGTGTCTAGCTGTGGACTGTGTTGTGTAAGAACCATCATTTAAATTGGTCAAGAAAACAGGAGAATGCATCATCATTCCTTTTCATTATTTTGGGGTGTTTTTTGTTTGTTTCTAAAACACTTTCAAGTGACAGGTAATGGAACAAAGCAATAATTATAAAATGGCATACTATTATAATAACAAAGCAACAAAAATATATAATTAATTAAAAGTAACAAAGGAAGGATTCAAATATAGGAGTCATCTAAAGCAACAGCTGAGATGCTGTTTGCAGCAGCTGGATGTGTTTCACTGCTCCTCTCCCAGTGTCAGACCCTCAGAGGGTGTCGGAGTGTGGATTGTGAGGGCCACTCTGTGCCGTGCTCTGGGAGGGGGAAATTGAATATTTTGCCAGACACAATTAAAATGAACAAACATTTTTGCTTCTTAATTAGGTTGTAGAACACTTATCACCAATCTTCTGAGAGCATTTTTAATGTAACTTTTTTGCAACATGCTGAAATCCTTATCTCTTCTTTAGTAAGGGGGTGGATTGAAACTGAAAAATAGATCCCATCAACTGAAGAAGGCTCACATAGAGTATGAAAACAAGACAACTAGCAAAAGTTTTTCAAAGAGAGTTAATGGTCTTGAGCTGACTTCAGCCCACACATTCCTTCTTGGTGTCTGGGAACATCCCCCATCGTGACAGTGAGCACAATAGAGAGACTGGCAATGAAAATCACATTGGTATTGTGATTAAACTGTGTATGGCAATGGCTATATTTTGCTAATGGAAATTTACATTTGCATTGTGTTTTCAGTATATTTTGTGTCACTCTGCTAAATCAAAAATCATGTCACATCTTCAAATAAGTAACTTCGACGTTAAGCCTTACACCCTCCACTCATGATATATCCAGAAGAAGCTGATCAGAGAGTATTGGACTCCAACATGGCTCTTCAACAATAAGACTATTTTGTAATTATATTTTTCATAAGTTTATGTGGCTTTGACTTTTGTCAGATAGTTTCTCATCAGAGAAACTTAACTAAATGCTAGCAGCAATGACAACTGGCAACTCTAATTACACTTGACAGAGTACAAGACAGTTTTTTCTTCCTACCAGATGCTTCCACTGCTTCAGGCTCCCTCGTCTACTAATTCCTGCCTCCGGTAGAACTTATTAAGACACGCACCTGTCATTCGGGGCATCACAAATATATGGCAAGACATGTAAAGTGTAGCAATGTGCAGCAGAAATGCCAGTGTAAACAGCCTCTCTCTGTCACAGAAGACTACCTTCAGAAGTGAGGAGTTACATGGGGCAGACGCTTGTCACCATGGTGAAGTGATGATTCTGCAGTAGAGGCAGTCAGGGGGTTGCATCCGGAAAGGAATCAGGGTGCATTCCTGTCTAAGTGCTTTAGGGCTGATGTGCTCCTCTGAACTTCACACAGTCATTTCTGTGCCTTAACTGCCCAAGTGGTCTTACAGACTTATGCTTGATTAAGTAGCGGAGGCAGACAGGATGATCTGACAACTGCTGTGGTATGAATACTGCAAGTGAGGCTGGCTCAGTGTTTCTGTTCCAGATAAATCACGACATAACAATCTGTCAGCATGCACAGATATATTTTTCCATTTTTCTTTGGTGTATAAATTTTTATTTAGTATCACCTTAATTTGCTTTCTGTGTATAGAAGGAATGGACCTCATTTTTTGGCTGCTGGACACAAGGAAAGGCAGAGCGATAAAAATGTTCTGTGGGGAAAAGGACACGCACCATACTTCAAAGATCTTGGACCAATATTGCCGATGTGAAGCAAGGTAGTAAGAACAAGAAATGGCCCTACACTCATAAGGAGGTTGGTAGCAAGACAATGGCAAGTTAAAGTGTCATGTTATTGGGAAAAACCCAGACAATACCTCATGAGCTGATTGATTCATCTCTGGTTCTAACAGACACCATTGTGA
The DNA here is from genome assembly GCA_025331215.1 of Actenoides lindsayi. Taxonomy (NCBI): domain Eukaryota; kingdom Metazoa; phylum Chordata; class Aves; order Coraciiformes; family Alcedinidae; genus Actenoides; species Actenoides lindsayi. Next base: position 8,314 of record WTSP01006790.1, on the reverse strand, counting down.
AATATTTTCCACTTGTCCCAACTGCTATCTACTGCTAGTGCTTGCTAATGAATTCTGGAAAGAATTGAGACGTGCAGATCTTTACAGCAATCTTGTCCAGTTTTGTGTGAGTTTGTGTGAGTACAAATCCACGGTAATATAACTGGGGAAAAAGCAAATGTGCTGGTGCTGATGTAGAGGCAAAATTCCCTTCTCTTCAGTCCTTTCTCCTAAAAAAACCCCTGCCCCAAACCAAACTCACAAGGCAAAAAACTGAAATTGAATTTTAGAGCACTATGGGCTGTTATTTGTTCCACGTTATACTGAATGAGAATTTGAAAAGTCTAGAAGAACAGCTCAGCAATTTTGTGCTGTCTGGGGAAAGCAACATCAGTGCATCTCCTCTTAATTACTTGCTGCAGGGAAAAATCAGGGTGTTCCTCCTCAGTTTTGTTCCTGGGAATTAAGGCAGTCCATGAGCTTGTTACAGAGAAACAACCACCTAAAGAGAAAGCAAACCTTAAACAACCTACTTAGAAAGTTTCAGAGAGATTTTTGATAGTCTAAAAGGTTTATTTTTAGCATCTTCCTGTCTCAAGAACCAACACCTTTCATGATTACTAGTATTTTGAGCCCAGAAGTAGCCATAACATTTCAAAAATAGGTTTTATATACTTAAAAATAATGCATAGTTTAATAGTGAGCTATCTCAAAGCCCTTTAGACTTGGGAGACTGGGTGTTTTTTCTTTCCATTGGCATAGGGGTTTCCATTTCTAGTCATACCCAATATAGTATATATGGGGCATCGAAACTCTGACATTTCTAGGCAAAGAAAATTTGTCACTGTAGTATCACTGATTTTTACTTTTCCAATAGCTCACGCAGGTGTCATTTTGGGAGAAAATCCATGTCTGAAATGAAAAAGAGGAAATATTAGCTACAGGGAGCTGTTCCTATTTGGAAACTGTTGAAATAATTCTTAGGTGATCGAATTTGAGAAGCAGATAAAGTGCATGGTAAAGTCAAATCTAATGTATCACTGTAATTTAACACCCCATCTCAAAATGTACCACTATGTATCATCAGTCAGAGTTCTGTGTGTGAGCTCTCTTGATTGAGTCTCGAAGGACTGGGAGAGGTGGCAAATGCAAACCTGGTAGAGGACAGTTATAGGTAGATTGATCTAAAGTAGTTGAGCGGGAGGTTTTTCTTTCCCGTGTCCAACATCCCTACGACTTTCTCTGCTTCTGTGATGCTGAACTTGCAGGGTGCAGAACCAGGGCTGTGTGCCAGTGCTCACTCTGTCCCCTCAACACACCAGCCCTAGGGCACTCTGCAAAAATATCTGGGCTGAATTTCTACAAACGCCCACTTGGTTTCTCCAGCCTCTTTGCCAATTTTTGCTAATAGCATCATCAGTCAGGCAGAGATTGAATAACTATTAATTAGTCATTACAACAGTGCCGAACAGGTTTCACTGGATCAGGACTTCATGAGACTGGACGACACAGTGTCTGCCCCAAATCACACCCAAGCGAGCTCAATTGCTGTATTGATTATTTGTTTACCCCGCTAGTACGTGCTTCCACCACTGACCTGAGGAGAATAATACAAAGGCTTTCTTATCACCTGGTGCAGATTCTCAGTGATGGTCACGGTGAAACAGGGGATATTCTTTTTTGGCAAGAGCTCTTACTTTGAGGGCTAAATGCACACAGAATACACCTAGGTTTTTAACTTTGGGTAATGAGATTACTAAGTTGTTACGATATTAAATAAATAAAACTGTAGAATGTGAGTATGCAGATTTCAATGGGTATTTTGCACACTTAAATACAGCTCACCCCTTGGTGCTTTTGCTTTATCTATCTGAACATACTGCTTTTAATGATAATGTACTCCCTAATTTGTTCCCTCACTGATTTACATTTCCTATAGCTAGTTTTTTAAATCCATAATGGCACCATAGAGCTGAAGCAATTATTTCCAATGTCTGGACATATTTATCAAGTGGAATCAAGTATTGATCATCTGTAGAGAAGGTCTCAGCATTCCTTCCCATTTTCCAGCTGGCCAGCGGAGGGGGTGGGGTGGGGTGTGTGTGTTAATTTTTATCAGTGAATTGAAAGTCAGGTTTATATTCCTGTTTTTAGGCAAAACTCATCAGACCTTGTGATTGTAGGTTCATAACAAAAACCAGTCATACTGCTGGCTTTTCAAAGCTGCTACCACTTATTTATTTGGCTGTTCTGTTTGAAATTTGGCATTTCATGTTTTTATCATCCTTAAATCAAAAGATTTGGAGTGGAAGGAGATAACTACTTTGTATGACAAAGATTATTCTAAGATTTTAAGACTAAGTATGTAATACATTTTTTCTTTCCTTTCTTTCTTAGCTGCATATCAGCCAACTCAGATCAAATTTCTGTCACCTAAACATCTCTTGCCAGGAGAATCCTGCTGCTTTCAAGGATGAAAATTTACTTCCCAGCATGATTCACCAGGTCCAGCATCACATAGGTACTAACAACCAGTGCTGTCTCCGCTCTTTAGCCTTTGCTTCTGAGGTCCTTATTGCCAGAAGAGTTTAAAGAATTGTGAAATTACTGCAGACTCATGTCATTCTAATACAGAAAATGTGTATTACTACCTCTGTTTTACAGAGGAAAGAGCACAAAAATTAGAGGGAAATAAGTTGTTAACTGAAAACCTTACTGAATAATCTGTGTGAAACCCATGAGTCTGTCTCCTGAACTCTGTCTCTTAAGCATAGATACATCTTTTCTATTTGTTTCAAAGACATGTTTGTGCTATTATTACTGCTGGTAATACTGTTTCAGGAGATGCCTCACTTAACTGATGGAGGAAAGTGTCCTGTCCTCAAATTTTGCACCCCATACATTTCAATGCAAAGGACTGTTGGGAAAAAAAAAATTTAAAATGCTATCTAAGTGTAACCAAATCCTTGGGACATTCAAAAAGGTAAACTTTCATTTCTGTAATGTGCATTCTGAATGATATGTGATATTTCATCACATACTTGCAGTGAAAAACCTGCACACAGACTTTGCAGGAATGGAGTGTAGGAATTACTAACACAAAGAATACATGGAAAACTTTAAATGGACATTTTTATTCTCATTTCCTGAGATTGGATGTTTTCTTTGTGTGTATGTAACCACACATTAAGATGTGGGAGAGTTCATATGAACAAGCCAGTAGCCACAGCAGAGCACCTCATACCTGAGATGTCCGTCAGCCGTGGAGTAGCTGGTGAGCCGGGGCGGGGGCACATGCTCAGCACATCTCAGACATCTCTCTATGTGGCAATGTAAGGACTATGCTGCCATCACTCAGCCTTAAGCGAGGTGCACAGGCTCCCCTTACATATATTCCACTCAATTACCTAACACTTAAGCAACAGTCATCTTCTTTGGACAGTAAATGTTTGACTATATCTTCCTTTCCCTGCTGGTGGTGCAGGATGCTGCAACATGGTAGCAAAGAGGGAGGCATCTGGATCAGCCACAACTGGAGGGATTACAGAAATGGAATGCTGGAAATACACTGTGAGCCACTTGTATGTTCTCTGTCCGTTATATTACCATGTGATGTGTCCACTCTGCTTTTAAATCATTTCAGAGATGTGACTTTGAACACTTTTCTTGGGAAGCTATTTCACAGTCTATTAGATGGCCTTGTTAAAATTTTGGCTGGATATTTAACTCAAATCTCCATTTGGTCAGTTTCCTACCTTTACATGCAATTATACCCCTGAGAAACACTCTAAACATTCTCCCTAATGCGTTGTTGTTTTTGTCTTTTAAGTACATGTAAACAGTTACAGCAGTTTTGGACACTGTGTGTGGCATCTTAAAATTCTTAAAATACTTAGCTCTTACAATCTTTCTCCCTGGATCAGCCACTATAGCCCTTACATTAGGCATTTTATTCTTCTTAAAGCTCTTTATAATCTGTCATCATCTTCCTAGGTAGGCTGGTGCCCAAGCCTGTGTGCAAGCTATAATTTGTACAACAATGGTTTCATAATTTCAATGTTTCTAGGCTGTGCATAGTTTTAGATTCTGCTCGGTACCCTAATTTCACCACTAAATTTTTGGGGGGGGGGGGGGCAGGTTTTAACCTTATACAGAAAGAGAAGTGAGCAGCTTTTCATTTTAATTAGTTTAGTTTCTGACAGCATTAATGTGCAATGCTGTAAAGAACTGCCAAGGTTAAAGGATTTTCCTGGGGTCCATAGAGCTGCAAAGAAAAATAAATACATTTTGCTTATAAAACAGAGGAAACACTATATGGGATATTAAAATATTTTCCTCCCTTTGTTTTCTTAAAGCGCAGAGCTGCTCATTTTAGAGTGCAAAATGAGAACATGGGTTTGTCATCCTAACTCTGAAAATAAACCACCCATAAACATATTCACAGTACTATCCAGATATTTTTCACGACAGCATGACAGTCAGATGTCACAGGCAAGATGCTGTCTGTTAGTACTCAGAACATTCAGTGTCACTGCATAGTAGGAGCTCTTTCTGCATAACAAAATGCATAAGGACTCTGTAGACGTTACTTGCAATGTTTTGGTAGAAAATTCTGTCTGGGAATCAATAAATGACACATTTTATTTGAAAAAATATATGTATATATA
>WTSP01006789.1:0-17651 GCA_025331215.1 Actenoides lindsayi | reverse complement strand
GAAAGTAAGGTGGTCCATTCTGAACCTTGTGACTCAACGGGAGGGTCTCCCCTGCCTTTTCACACCTCTGATCTCTGTTCAAATCACTCAAAATTGATTTGAACTTGATTTTTCCTTTGTATATTTCCTCTGTGCAGTAAGAAATAGAGTGAACCTTGCCATCAAACTCTGTTAAATTGCCCTTTTATAAATTCTTTAAGTCATCTAAAACACTCATCTGTGACACGTCTGCCAAATCTCTTTAATAAATGACAGACCAGGACTGTGGCAGCATCCTTGTTGCAGGGAAAAGAAAGCAGTCATGCACGTGCGGGTGCACACATGCAAGGAGTGTAAGCAAACCAAGTGGACATCTTCCTCATACATACACTAGATCAGCTCTCATCCCTGGAGATCCCCAGAGCAGTAACATTTTATGAGACTGAAGGATTCACCTACAGTAGTTAAAACAATGAACCTGGACCAAACACAGTGCAGTCTTCTGCTACGGTCCAGGTAAAGCAGCCCAGAAAGAAGGAAATGCAAGTGCTACAGAGAAAGCGTGCAATTGCCACCCATCCAAACTGTGGAATAAGCCATGGTCTCACTCGTGTGCCACCTCACCATCCCTGCTTGGCCCATGTGGTTCCAAACTGTTGTAGGATGGCAGCATGGTCACTACAGCCTCAACAGTGAAGCGGTGTGGAGCACTGAGACCTGGTGCCTCGTCTTGGAAAGCAGTGTTATCGTAACTGTTTGGTGGGGGTCCCAGTGGGGAAAGTTGCTGCCGAGAACGGAACCAGCGTACGGCCAAGATAAAAGTGATGGCAATGAAATCCAGAATCAGCTCTGCAAGCTCCATCACAGACAGGACAGAGGATCCAAACCAGAGACTCCACTGGTTTCCAAGCTGGGACAGCAGAGTCACTACCTGCAAGAGATGGAGAAAGGACACTGAGGACAGCCCTCGTTCAAGCCTTTTGCCTCCCTGCTTGCTCGCTCTAGCATTGCTCCCATGGCACTGGGGAGTTCTCCCACCCTGCCACAGGAAAAGAGAGTCAATAGCCAGCAATGATGCTGGAATAAACATCTGCCAATATGGAGGGACACTGTGGGGGAATGGGTAGCTAGAGAGGACATGGCAGTAAACTGTGTACCGTGAAGGCTGGAGACTCCCCATTGGTCTTGTAGTTCCACTCCTCAAAAAAGATATTCACTTTGGCAACTCCGCTCCTGTAAATGAGATCTGTAAATCCACAACCCCTGCATTTCTTCACTGAGCATAACTGTCTCTGTTCCCTTTTGCCCCCTGTCCTCATCCCACATATACCACTCAGAGACTTTTCCCTATCTCCACCATTCCCTCATTCTGCACTGAATACAGTCTTTGGTATTTACAGTGCACTTCTGAGACTGCACTGTGAAACCCAGTGTTTCTGTCACCGTACCTTGGCTAAGTACAAGCTCCTGTGTGGCTCTCCTTACCACTCTTCTGTGAACCCTTACTGTGACTCCAGATCACACAAGCATCTGCCTGGGATGGGGCTTACAATATCATACTAGCAGCTGACCCTTTTCAGATTCTTCACTCAGATTCCCAGTCCTTACTGAAGTCTCAATTTATCTCTGCACTGACTCAAATCCACTAACCTTGTCCACAGGTCCCATGCTTAATGTCTTTCCATCAGTGATTTAATCCTAACTCCACCCCTGCAACACACACTACACTGGGATGGTTTCTGTTTTGGATACAACCTCTGTTTAGGGGCTCTCACCTCTTGGATGTGATATTGTATTTGTTTTGCTGTGAAAGCACATGAAAAACCCAGTCCTGAAATGAAAGTGCAATAAATTATGTTACATGATCACAGTCATCTCCTGAAGGTTTAGTACCAGTCTCCAAATTGAAGGAGAGCAGTGCTGGGGAGCCAGGACACCCTCCCCTTACCTCTGAGACAGTAGAAGGCCAGCGGGAGTATCCAGCTGACAGCTGGTATTCTGTCATTCTGGAAGACAAGAGACTGTATTAGCTGTGGAAGATCTAGGAGCCACAAGGCCAGGTCTTTCAATCCCCAGGCACACCTGGAAACTCCCTCCCATGATGAAGCTCTGCCCACTTCCCACTGAGCTTCTGCACAGTCCTTGGGATCTCACCCCCAAGCTGATGCTGATGCTGATGCTCCTCAGCCATTTTGGCTTCCTGACAGGAGAAATATAATTTCAGATTGCAGCCCAGCTATTAACTCAAACTTTTGCCCTGGCCAGTGAAAGCTTTCCAACACCTCTAGGAATAAGAGTTTCCAGTTTGCCTGCCTGGTGATCAAACTTACTTGCAAGGTTTCCGACATTTGTAGAAACAGCCCAGCACGTCTGCTTTGAATTCAGCCAGCAGTTTGTAATAGCAGTAGCCTGAGCAGCAGAGAAAGTAAATGCGGTTAAGCTCACAGTATCTGTATACAAAAGGTGAGGTGTGACAGTGAGAAGAATCCAGAAAAGGTTTCCTTCCACAGGCTCAGAGGCACTAACCATCTGAGACGAGAGTGTCTTTTGAATGTCCCACACCAGGAAGTTCATAGAAAACTATGAGGAGATGTACTGAGACATGAGGAGGACCAAATAGGTACAGGCGGGAACAAGCTTTACTATTCCTCCTGTCCACTTACCCCAGGCTACGTGCTTTGTGTAGTCACAGTATTCTGCTCCAGTGGGTAAGGGATAGAAGTAATATGCACAGCCACAGCGTTCTACCATATTGAGCTGAAAGCAGGAGCGAATGCAGACCTGGGAGGCATATGAGGTGGAAAAGGCTGAATGAGAGAACTAAACCCACTGCAGCCTCTATCACATCACATCACATCACATCACATCACATCACATCACATCACATCACATCACATCACATCACATCACATCACATCACACTACACTATTAACAGAGCCCATGGACAAGTATGGCTGTTAGGGGACTGAAGCATTCAGGAAAGCAAGGAAACAAGTTGGCACAGGACCAGTGACAATGAGTTACCTGTTCAGTGTAGCGGGATGAGTACAGATTTTGCACTGTCACATCGCTGCCATCCTCTGTGCAATCACTGTAACTGCCCCCAAGACGCACAGTCGTCTCCTAAATATCAAACAGTTAATACACAGAGCTGGCACTTTGCTGTTGTCTTTCTATGCTTCCATGCCACACACTCCTTGTCCATCAGTATCTGCTCCTCATGCTTTCCTTGGGATGGCAGCTCCCTCTGCTTTCCTTCATTTCATTGTTCACTGATGAATTGCAGCTTCTCATCTCGTCCAGTAAGCTGATCTTTTTCCCATCCCTTCACTCCATGTGATTCATCCCCTTCCTTAGACACACACACAGGGCCCATGACAACCCATCTGTATCTGTCCCCCAAGTTAAACCTTGCCCGCAATGTCATGTCCACAGCTCTTACTCCTGCTGCTTCCTCACCTTTCTCATGCTGATGGAGGTCTCGATACCTGGACGCACATTGAAACCCCCATCATCCATGAAGGCTGGCTCATTCTGATCATGGACCATGACCCTGGCTCCTGTCACCGTGGACAACAGAGGGATGAAATCATTCTGTTCGGTGCGCACCACCAGAGAGAGCCCTGAGGAAACATCAGAGAGCGAAGGAGTTCATGGCTAGCCATTGTACAGGGGAGGAGAGAGAGAAGAATGGTTAGAATTAAGAGGTAAAGGAAGAGAAACATCAACAAGGGCTGCACCAAAGCTGAGCAGCAATGGAAGGTGGCTGGAGGGAGGCCAGAGACAAAGCTGGAGGCTCCAGAAGAGGCCAGAGGAAACTATTTCTTCACTGTGGCTTAGGAGAAGAAGAACTGGGAATTAAGAGAGATTTCATGAAGAGACTCAGAGAGAGATGGAAGAAAAGTCTGAAGATTGGACCTAGAGAGGTTTCAGGGGGTTTGGGAACACAAACAGGTCAGATGCTGGAAACAGGAAAATGGGAAAGGAGGAAGTGAAGACCAAGCACTTGGGAGCACAGCACTGCAGCTCAACAGGGGACTTCAGGAAGGACCAGCACAGGTCCAAAGGGAGTAATGAATGTAAGGATCAGGCACAGAGGGGAGAGTTCAGTGAAGCAGCAGCAAGGGACAGCCACGTCCATAAGACAGCCATCACCACGAGACAGAGCAGGGCTGCAATCTGCCACCAGCAAGTGCTAAGCACAGCAGGATTTCCAGAACTTCTGGGGAAAATAAAGCTGAGCTGTTGTCCTTACCAAAAATTGTCTCTCACCCACCGTTACTGATCCCGGGCAGTGAGGATGTCCACAGGCTGCTGCTGTTGTCATTAAATGTATAGCAGTTCCCATACAAGGGATGGTGGAAGTGGGTATAATTCCTGAGGGGAACAGAAACATTCACATGGGGTGAGAAGGGCTGTGACACCAAGGGGATTTCTGAAAGGAGCAACCCTGTTTTTCACTTGCAGGGAGAGGGCCTTAGTGGATGGGCAGTATTTGTTATGTGAAATTGCCCAAACAGGGAAAAGCAATTAAAATGCGCTCAAATGCCCTGGAGCTGGAGAGGTTTTTATACCAGGATTTTCATACTGATGACTCTTGAAAGCCCAGATGTGTTTTAGCAGTACTAGCAACTACTGTATTATCTTCCTAATATTGACAAAACTCTTAGCTTTCCCTATCCCTTTTGCTCCCTAGCTGATGGCTTTCATTCCACTACCTTTTTGGCTTTCTGACCAATAATGGCAGGAGAGAAGTGGTTTGGGGTTTTTTTTCTGTCTTTTTGTAACAGCTCTCTCTTATCCTCCTCCTGTATGTGAGCTGCTATGAACCACTTTACCGCTGTAGAGAGTAGAATAAAGATACTTTTACACTGTACATCTGTACCCACTCTGGGGTTTGTACTAGTATAACTATTTCATTTGTGTGAAACCCAGGAAAAAGTGAAACCATTCTCCGAGGTCCATAGTCTCAGGTCACAGAAACTGTGACCCTGGTGAGCACAACCCACAGGGAAGACTCATGAAACAATGTGAGACAATGGGAACTGTATAAGGAACAATCCCACTTTGGGAAAGAGGATCTCTAATGTGGGTTTCTTGATTCCCTTTGAACCCAGGCACAAAATAGGATTGTTTTCAGGAAGACTCACTGGGATGTTTTCACTTACGCCTTGTCACATGTTGCTTCATTGAAGCGGCAGGAATAGATGAAATTCTCAAAGTCAGACTCATCCAGGGCTTTTGCATCAGGCATCTGTGCCAGGATATTGATATAGTGAAAACTGTACCATTCCCGCACAGCATCCACTCCTGAGGAGTACGCCTGATGGAAACAGTCCTTGTTGTTTTCACTGCACTGTTAAGAGGAGAAAACCAGACGTCAGAGAAGTCTTGTCCAGGAGGTTCTGTGGCTGTGAATTAACTGTGCTCTCTTAGCATGGGCAGGAGATAAACCCGAGGGAGTGGAAGGGCTTCACAGGGCTCCTGCTCTCTACCAAAAGGCACTCAGCAGAATGGGGAAAAGTAAAACCAGAGCAGCTTCTCGGTGGATGGGAAAAACTAGGTGAATGAGCAAGGCCGAGTAAAACCCAGGCATCAGGAAGTCAAAGTGAGGTGTGCAGGATGACCTGCTGCACTTAAATTATACGCGGTATAAACCCAGAAACTTAAAATTCTTGAGTGGAGAGAGCTCTTCCTTCAGGGTGTGTCTAGAAAAACTTTTCTGACCCTGTGGGAACTCTAGTTAACTGGCAAGTGATTAACTTCAGTCCTTCAGTGCCTTTTTAAATGCAAACACAGATACCCTAAGGCGAAGAAGCTGCTACCTAGGAGCAAGTGCGATCATGGTCACTGGTCACATTTCACTGGCCTACAGCTATTCAATGCTTTCCCCTTTGCTGTTATTGAGCAACACTGTGGTTGATGTTAATAAATGGTTCTCCAAAGGCAACTGCAAGGCTGATGGACCCGTCAGGAAGGACAATGTTTCCCTGCTCTACATACAAAAAGATGGGCATTGATGTGGACAAGCCTCCTGCAGCCCACAGGGACAGGACTTGGGGAGCAGGATTGCATTGGGCAAAGGATTCAGCTCTGCCTTTATCTGTCATTAACAAAAGCCAGTGCAGATTAATCAGACTTGTACGTAGAGAAAAGGAGGCCAAGGATCTAACAACACAGAAGTAGCTAGGCAGAGACTGGAGTGGGTAGGACACAGGACATCTAGGGAACTCACCAGAACAAAGCCAATTTTCCAATCATTCTTGTCTACTGAGGGACTGTTCTCTGGCAAGTTTACTAAATTATCCCGCTTCTGCCTTCGCAGTGGATGGCGCTGGACATGATGGAGCAGGCTCCTTGGGTTACGCTTTTGCGTGGACAGCGTAGACCAGTTGCTTCGTGCCAGAGACATGTTGTAGTCATAAAGATCTAGCAGCGTCTGATGGGTGATTTGGTCCAGCTCATCCAGCTTCTTCCGGATGGCGCTGTACCTATATGAGAGAAGAGCCTGCAGGTTTACGGCTGTATGCACATAAACAGGTCAGAATAAGAACTGCAGCAAGCTTTCTTTGTTGGCCTGATGCAGGATATTCCTGTCACCACCTGAAAATGCAACCCCTTGCTGGAAGCTAAAATCCCTGCAGGGGAGGAGTAAATGCATCTGCTTATGACCCATGGCAATCTACAGTACAGCTCGCTAACATATACCACCACCAAGCAGACCTGCCTAAACTAACATGCATTACTCTGAATACCCAGCAGCAGCAAAGGCCTATGAAACAGCGTCCCTTCCACTGGTATTGCTACTGAAGCGGATGGTCAAGGACCATGAAGAGAACAGGCTTTTATTCTACGCCTGCAAAAGTCAAGGCAATCGACAGTTGTGCAAGTCTCTTTCTTACCTGTATGGATTGAGGGTGCACAGAGTCACGGCTGGGAAAGTCAGCCTGTCGGAGTTAAGGTTGAGGTTGAGGTTGACAGGGTAGCTGAAGTACTCCCTGTAGAGGATCCCGAACTGCCAGTACATTAAGCCGAAGGTGAGAAAGAAGAGAACGGACCAGAAAGCTGTCTTCATCTTATTCTTTTTGGAGCATACCAGCCGGATAGCCCCATGGATGGTTGTGTTGCTGCAGAAGAACTGGAATAGCTCCTGGTAAGAACTGTAGAATTCAATGAGACCCTCCCGCTCCTCTTCTTTCTGCTGCTCCTCTTCTTGCTTACATTGTCTTGTTTTCTCTCCTTCTGGCATCTTCCCTGTCTTCACAGACCCACCCTACGGCACAAACTCAGAATTAGAGAGCAGCCCTGCAAGACGGGAAGCCGTGCCCGGTGCGAAAACTGGCTTTGCATCACTGTCTTCCCCAACCCGTAGCGGTTTCACCTCCTCCTCCCTAACCCCCATCCCAGGCTGCAGGTCTCCATCTGTCCATGCACACGCTTCCGCCACTCCTCCTCCTCCTCTCTCGCAGGTGACGGGGGGGTGGTGAGGGCAGCTCGTCCTCTACCGAACAGCCCCCGCGTCCCTCTCGCTGCCCTCCCACAGCTGCGCCCCCTGCCCACCGCCCCCTCCCCGCCCCTCCGAGGCCGCGGGACTGACGCGAGGCGCCGTCCCCACGGCGGGCGGTGGCTGCTCTGGCGGGGGCCAGTGTGCTCTCCCCGGGCGCTGCCGGCTCGCCCGCAGCCTCCCTGGCTGGGCTGAGACCGGTTCCTTTCCAGTTCGAGCCAGCACTCCGCTCGGCCCCTGCCCTGCCAGTCTCTCCCCGCCTCTCCTTCAATCTCCTGCCCCTTCCCCCCGGGCGCCGCTCCCGGGAAGAAAAGCCTCTTTAAACTCTCAAGTGTCCGAGACCGGGCAGAGACGGCCGAGGGGACGGGGACGCGCCGAGGCGGTGACCTGAGCAGCGACGGCGGGGGTCAAGGCGCGAACGCCGCGCTCCTGGGGCAGCAGCGCTCCCACACCCCCTGGGGGAGCCCCGAGGGGAGCCCTGCCCCGGCCAGGTACGGCTGTGGAACAGCCCGTCCCTCCGTCCCTCCTCCTCCTCCTCCCGCCGCCCCCGGCGGGACGCGGCGTTCCGAGGAGCAGAGGTGATGCGGAAAGCCGGCGGCTCTTGCCTGCAGGGCAGCGGGCAGCTGGAGGCAGCGCCGGCCGGGGCGGCGGGACTCGCCCCGCCTGCAGATCGGGGGGCACGCACCCCGGCGGCCACGGCTCGTGCGTCGCTGCAGTGGCCAAGCCGTGCTTTTCAGGGCCAAAGCTGAGGCGAGATTTGGCTGAGGTTTGCGAGAGGGATTGGGGCCGGAGCGGAGAAGGCTGGTAGCGACTGCGATACGCATCAGGTAACATCGCCTTCGCTGGTTCATTAACTAAAGAAATCGGTTGTATCCAGAAGTAAGCCAGTCCAGCCGTGATTGAGAACATTTCACTGTGCCTGGGAAATCAAGGCCTCCCAGCATGACCCAAAGCTTTGCAGTGTTTTCTGAGACCACGAAAATGATCACCCATAGCCAAATGTGACCAGGAGCCCCTGATACACCCTGCCATTGGAACAGTGGAACCTCATTCCCAATCTTTTCTCCCAATCATTTTCTCTCAGACTAGCTCTTGCTGAGTCCTTTCCTTTCCTTTCCTTTCCTTTCCTTTCCTTTCCTTTCCTTTCCTTTCCTTTCCTTTCCTTTCCTTCCCGAATACTTCCTTCAGATCAGTGCCTTGTTCAGAGTCATCTGTCGCTGAGTTTTGATCCTAGCAGTGGTTTGGCTAGTGGATCAAAATACACATCCACTTCTGCTGATTGCAAAATTCCATGCTTTAGAATAGCAAGCAGTACACTTTTGATGCTGGTTGATGCTCAGGGACAGCATTCCAGGAACAGTCTTGTGACAGCTGCTTGTTACAAACCTACAGCCACAACTTAGAGCTTTCCTCTAGCAATGCAAAGCAGAAGAATACTTCTACAGGTCTGAACTTGATTATATTTCAAATAATTTATTTTCAACCTTCATCAAACATGAGTTGCAAAAAGTGTGAGGAATGAGGGTGAATGAACTCATATTCTATCAAATGGCTATTACAATGGACTGGTGGTCCATTGAATCATAGAATGGTTTGGGTTGGAAGGGACCTCAAAGATCATGTAGTCCAACCCCCCTGCCATGGGCAGAGACACCTTCCACTAGACCAAGTTGCTCAGAACCCTGTCATATCCGATCTTGAACACATTCAGTGTTGGGGCACCTATGACCTCCCTGGGCAACCTGTTCCAGTGTCTCACCACCCTCATAGTGAAAAACTTCTTCCTCATTTCTAATCTGAGTCTACCATCTTCCAGTTTAAAGTAAAAAGTCCTTCCCCAGCTTTCTTGTAGGCCCCCTTCAGATACCAGAATGCCACAATAATGTTCCCTCTGAGCCTTCTCTTCTCCATACTGAACAATCTCAACTCTCTCAGTTTGTTCTCATAACAGAGGTGTTCCAGCCCTCTGATCATCTTTGTGGCCCTCCTCTTGTTTGTTCCCCATGCTCCATGCATTTGCAGTGAGGCATTTAAGCCAACTTACTGGCTGGAATTCCATCTTGCTCTTCAGGTTCTATATTGCTGGCCTGTGATCCTTCTCCAGGCTCATAGTTTTCCTGTTGCACAATGTCTTCCAGCTCCTCCTGCATGTCGTCCATGCTGTAATCCAGATGGGCCATCACATCACCTTTTGGAGGGGAGGAGGCCTAGTTCCTAACTGATCACTCCTAGGCACCACCATAATTTCCAACTCATCAATATCCCTTTTGTCTTTGCTATGGCATGGTACTCCTCCCCTGCCTCCACAGGTATGTCAGACTGAAGGACCTCAGCAGCACCCCATTCTGTAAACACTGATGTGCTGCCCTCCAGGTTTGTCTATAGCAAGCCTGGTTTTATCCCCTTCCCCCTACAAATCTAATCTAAAGCTCTTCTGATGAGCCCTGCCAACTCCTGTGCAAAGGCCATTTTCCCCCTTGGAGACAGGTGTACCCCATCGGCTGCCAGCAGGCCTGGTGGCGTGTTAAACCCACTTGTGATCAAAAAACCCGAAGCCTGCTGGTGACACCAGGCTCAGAGACAGGTATTGATCTGCTGACTCTTCCTGTTCTTCCCCTCATCATTCCCTGCAAGGGGGAGGATAGACGAGAACACCACTTGTGCTCCTGATCCTTTGACCAGTTGTCCCAGGGCCCATGCAGCTCCACATTCCATCTGGAGCAGTGCCATGGGAGGTGCCATTTAGCAGAGGGATGTGAGCTCTTTTTAGTTTTACTGTTTGTGTGTTTTATGCAATCGGATAGCCCTGGAGAATCCCTGAAGCCTTTTGAACCAGCTTTGTATCCTATGCCTTAAACTCTGTGCTCATAGTAACAATTATGCAGCATTGACACAATTACCAGTGAAACCTATGCAGCTATAATCCAGTCACTTCACAGAGAGCATGTTTATAATTTATTTGACTTACATTACTGTAATTTCCTGAAATTACTCCGTTGTACTAATGGACCATCCTCCATAACCACCTCTGTCTTACTGGAATTGTGCCTCTGTCTTACTGGAACGTCAGAAATTATTTTGCCCATGAAAATGCCCATTTTATACTCACTTAAGTTAACAGCACCCACAAAACAACTACAGATGAATTTGGTAGCACTGACAGTTAGGTACTCTCCAGTTTTCACAATATTTAAAAGCATTTTAAGCCATCTTCAAATGATCTTTGCAAATGAGATCAGAAATACAGTCCTTTTTGCTAGGTGTGAGGCAAAGATAACTTACAATGTCTTGATTTCTTTTGACTTGAAGAATAATTAAAAAGTCAAACATCTGGACTGCTTCGCTGTATCTGAATAACAGTCTAAAGCAACTTTTTCACCATTTTGTCATGGCTGACAATTTCCATCACCATATTGTTTCTGAGAACGTTTGTCCTTTGCTGATTTGGACAACAATAGCAGATAACTAGTATGTGGGTGCAGGTGTTATAGTTCTACATGTGTCTAAAGGATATGCATCACATAATCTGTGTATCTCTATCTGCATATCTTAGTAAAGATTTTTTTTTTTTTTTTCAGAAGAATGTTTCCATTTGTTGTTGTTAGTTTGGGGTTTTGTTTGTTTGTTTTTCCCTAAACAATTGAAAGATTACTTCACTGGCTCTTCTACCATTTCCAGTTGTCATATCAGCTGTGATCTAAGCAGCTCACCAGCCTGAGAATAAGGGAAAGGGATTGCTCAGGCTTCTGTACCTTATCTGCTGTTGTGGCACACTTCAGAGCACGTATCAGCCCTGAGGTGACTTTGAGTCGCTTCAGTCATGTGAATATCATGTTTTGGCTGTGGCTTTGTACAAAGTCCTTATGTTCCTGTGGTCACATAGATGTGCTACGTATTGATTGCCAAGTCACAAAGGAACCAAAAATTTATTGTTAACATTTCTACAACCACAATTACTGCTTGATTCCCCCAGTACTTTGCAAATGACAAATCTCCTGTTGCCTTCTCAGCTGCCACTCTCAATCTCCATTTGCTGAACATCAGAATTCGCTAACTCTTCACTGCTTTTTGATTACTAATATCTTCCCATATTTTGTTCTATGTTTTTTCCCATTGCATAGATGAACTAGATCACTTGAATGACCATCTTCAGACAAAGACTGTCAGTCCTAAATGGTACCATTTCCTCAGGTGTGCTTCATTGTAAACAGAAGATAATGACATGGAATTATTAGTGTAGTTTTCAAAAGCAACTCCTGTTGATAATTTAGGTGATTAGACACACTTCTGTATCAAACTTTCCTCACAACAAGAATCTTCTGAGCATTTTGCCCATCTGTAAGTTTCTGGATATTATTTCATGTATTGAACTATCAAGGTGAGTCATGCCTGATTGAACTATTTTTGACACTGATGGTTATTTAACCCACCCTAATTCAGGCTCAGCAATTATGGGATAAATGGTCTTCTGAAATCCCAAGTCGTGAGTTAGGATGAAGTATCTTCCACCAGGTATTACAAATCCTTTTCAAAAATTTTGATTCATAGTATTTACTGCACCTCTAACAACACTTAGAATCCAAGGAGCTTTGTACTGAAAAGATAATTTTCCTTTAGATGCTTGTTACTAGGTCCTTCCCTTTTGAAATAGAAAGCGCCCTGTTCTGGGCAGTGCTTCTGTATATTATATCTTCACAAGCTGAATACGTGATTGCTTTTTATTGCTACTGAGCAACCTTTGAGTAAACATGAATCATTTTTTATGGCATCGAGTTTGAAATGTTTCCTTACCAGCTATGTTTATTATCTGCCCAGGTAGGAATGTGATAATGATCTGTAGTGCACACAACATTTTAAAATAGAACAAACTTTTGTCAACACATTGCTACTGTGGTGGAAAAAAAGTCTACATCTGGTCTGGATTTCAAGCATAATAAAGTATTCATTTTTGCACTACTTGAAAGACTTTCAATCAGTTTAATTCCAATCTAATGAGCTGTTGAATACCTTCTCCCCTTGCTACTGATGTAACTTGCCAGGCAGCAGTGGTGTCTGTCCCAAATAACCAGTGATACTATAGCAGTGAGAGCATGTCCATGTACACCCTCCCACTCCTTTTTGTCCTGAAGAAGCTTCTTTTCAATGTATTTATTCATTCTTACCTTGTAGGAGCAGAGTGGCTGCAGAGAACTGTTCTGGTGGTGCAAAAGGGAGCCTTGGGGGAAAACCACAGAAGAGTGCGTCA
Source organism: Actenoides lindsayi (assembly GCA_025331215.1). Classification (NCBI taxonomy): domain Eukaryota; kingdom Metazoa; phylum Chordata; class Aves; order Coraciiformes; family Alcedinidae; genus Actenoides; species Actenoides lindsayi. The sequence goes on along the minus strand of WTSP01006789.1, from coordinate 4,922 downwards.
TCTCTGTCTTTCAGTATGAAAAGTGGGACACCTCATGAAAATAATACTGTAGGACTGAGAAAATCTTGATAGAAACTGTTTCAAGGGAACCCAGTCTCTTCCTTGGAGAGTGAAGTCAACATGAGTGACGCCAGAAGACTTCGAGGTATACTATTCTGTTGCTGTTTCCGTGCTGCAACGCAATACTAAGTGCAGAGGAGAGCCTTTATAGTGACTACACATGTTTTGCCTCAACTGGCAAATCTGAATTATCTCCTGAAAAATGCAGCTGAATCCCATCTGTTGTCTGTATTGCGGGACAAGGGATATTGCTTCAAGCTCTACCTCTGCTGCATAGTCCCTAAGCCCAAGGTGTCATGTAGGATCACTCAGCCAGATCGGCATTTTCTCAAATAATGCTGTCCATCCAGACCTATTACAATAGGATTGACTGTGGAAATGGCCAGATGAAAATTCCCAACCACTAGCATAGCCAAGCTAAGACTAATGCCCATCTGGAAGCTGGGTGTGTAGTCCAGGCTGAAAGAGTAGTGAGCAAACATATAGGACTGCATGTCAAACCCAGTCATTTCTCTGACTGCTTTGTACTGAGGGATATTAATAAGCGGGGTGATCAAGATGGAGCCTTCCTGAGGTTCTCCCTGCCCCCACCCCTCCTTCTCTTCAGCTGAAACCTTTAATTTCCTCATTCCAGTCCTAACAATATAACTATTATCACAACCACCTGACTCCCTAAGACTGTGTCCCCACCCCTCTTCTGATCTCTCCTGCCTATTCCTGGAAACTGGAGGCAGATTCATCCACCTCAGACCAGTTTTTCTTCTGACACCTGCAGCTCCCCAGCCAACAGAGATCCCAGGGTTGGGCCTGGTCACTCTCTGAGCCCAACACAGCACCTGCCACAGCAGGCATTTGGTTGATAGACACACGTGCTTGCTGATGCCCTCATGGAGCTTTGCTAGAGATGACATCAGGACAACCTGGTTTATTTTTACCTCCATTTTTGACACTCACAGTAATTCCTGTAGTTTCTGCTTGTCAGTTCTGCTCTGGTGATGGCGACCTTTCCTGCTCTGGAATATAAGCCACAAGCTATGCTCTCAGAAAGGGAATCCACAGGGAATGAAGGCCCTTAAGAAGGTAAATTAATCTACAAATCCCGTTTATTTTATGGGCCAGATTTCATAGCAAAATGGCTTAAATGAACAGTCCCCACCACAACCATACCTCATTTCCGAAATACTTGGTTTTCACAGCTAGAAGCGCCTCTCGTTACCCACACTCTCTAGATAATGGAGCCCCCTTGTGACTGTTTCCAGAATATTTCATAGTTACAGTTGCCTTCTTCTTGGATTGGAATCTTTTTGCAGGAAGGGCAGCCATGGCATCAAAACATTGGGACTACTACATTTGCACAACCATTACAGCAGATTTTCCATAGAAATACTTTAATTAACAATCAAAGGTGATGCCACATGTGGAAGCAGAGACAGAGTCCCTGGCTTCTTTTGATCAGGAAGGAAGCAGTTGCAAGTGTCCAGGCCCAACAATCAGGGTGGTCCATGGCATCAAAGAAATGTTAGGTCAGAGTCAATTCTTCAGATTTCTAACGTGACACCCACTCTTTCTTCCTCACAATTCAAAGCTGGCCTGTCACCAACCCCAGATAAACTCATCTGTAGCTCTGTCTGGATGACTTTTGAAAATCTTCAAGGGCACAGATGCCCCCGCCTTCCCAGGCGACCTTTTCCAGGTACTCTTCATGAAGAAAATGCAGATGATGTACACACAATGCTGGGTATGCAAATGAAGTAGACAAAAAAAACAAAAAAAAAGTTTCCAAACCTACAAATTAAAGCTACAAATATTCAAAACCAATCTTTGATAAGCACTTTCATACCCTTCAGTTTTTCAAGTTTACAAGAACCCTGAGGAAGGAAAGAAGTTGCAGGAAATGAAGGAATCATTATGTTTTGAAGTGAGAGAAATGGTAAATGTGGTTGTAATGTAAATAAATGCAAATCACTTTCACCTACATGAAATATAGAGAGTGGCTGATTCACCATGGTACTGTCATTTGTACACTGCAGTGCAAAGTGACTACAAAAGTTTGTTTACTCACCTTGTGTTACACCCTCACAAAGAGGTGTTTAGAGAATTAATGTTTAAGTAGTCATAATAATCTTTTTTGTTTGTTTTTCATGAATAATGAAAAATAACTTTCTGTAAAGATCATGTTTTCACTTTTTGCACACATATCTAGCAGACTCTTTTCCAATAGCTATTAAGTTTAAGCAAAGCCTAATTATCCTTCTTTTCATTCTGCTACATGAAACCTTAAAAGGAAATAAGCTTCCCTGGAAATGTTTCTTTTTTTCATGATGAAGTTAGTTTCAGATGGAGATTCACAATTTATATATTTTAAGACATAAAGACTGGTCTTTCATTTTTTTCTGAGTATCAGATTTTGGATGAATCCCTAAAAATGCTACTAAGCAGCCACTGAGTATCTGGATAATCTCATCTGCCCCTGGCAAGTCTTCCTCCCAGGAAGGACCAGTGCTGAATGCTGTTGCTGGCCCTCACCTCCCCTTGGCAGTCCTTTATAGCACCAAGAACTCTCGATCTCCCACCTTTGCCTTAGTAACTAATCTTCACAGCATATTGCATTCATGTTGTACTACATCTCACTAGAGCCAGGCTCCAAAATTGAAAATGTCCAACAACTGGTCTCCCAGGGAAGAAGGCAGCAATGAATACTGTCGTGGACCCTCACTTTCCCTTGTTGACCCCTTCAAGAGCCTTAACCAGTCTCGGGCTCCACCTTGGCTTTAGCCAGTAACCTTCAGAAAGTGATGAATTCGCTCTTGCCTGGAGTCCAGGGCCAAAATGGAAAACGCCCAGCAACAGTCCCCAGCTCCTCTGGGCTGTCCCTTTAGCCTGCACGTCATGTTGCATTCACAATGTGCTTTATTTGCTCTAGTCTGAGCCCAACTCCAAGACTGAAATCATCCAGCCATTGCCTCCCTGGAATGGTGCCAGCCCTGAACTCTTTTGCAGCTACCCACCTTCCCTTGGCAGCCTTTTCACAGCCCCTGCAAAACGTGGGGCTGTCACCTTTGCTTTCTCCTGCAGCCTATGTTGTTGTTACAAAACATTTGAACAAAAGGTGGCAGACGAGACTGCTGAATAAATTTTTGTTAGCGAGAATGGCCTCTTCTGGGCTGCAGTACCAGCTTTTGGGCTCTTGCTCCTTAATAAGCTCCTTGAAGAGCATAGTAGCTCCTTAATTCTCTTAACCTGAACCTCCAGCTCCTCAGACCCCCAGGAAATCTGGGGCTGCCATGTTTTCTGTAGCCTATAGCCTTCATAATGCTTTATATTCACCTTGTGCTTTATTCAGTCTCTTCTGAGCCCAGATCCAAAATTGAAAACATCTGGCCATTTCTCTCTCAGTAAAGGTGCAAGCCCTGAATTCTCTTGCTGGACCTCACCTTCCTACGACAGCCTTTTCACAGCCCCAAAAAACCTGAAGCTGCCACCTTTGCTTTAGGCTGTACAACAGGTAGTCACAATGTGCTCTATTTGCTCTGCAAAGTGCAGATGTCCAAAATTAAAACCACCTAGTGATTATTCACAATGTGCTTTGTTCACTCTTGTCGGAGCCCAGCTCCAGCATTGAAACCATTTAGCCATTGCCCCTTTGCAATCGTGCTTGCACTGGATTCTCTTGCTGGCCCTCACTTTCCTCTGGCAGCCTTTTCACAGACCCAAGAAATCTGGAGCCGCCATCTTTGCTTTAGGCCTCAAAATATGCGGTTCTCAAAGTGTGCTTTATTCACTCTGGCAAAGTGCAAGGATTGAAAATTGAAAACATCCAGTGACATTTCCCACTGGAAAAGTGCTAGCCCTGAACTCTCTTGCTGGCCCTCACTTTCCTCTGGCATTGTTTTCACAGTGCCAAGAACTCCGGAGTTGGCACCTTTGCTTTAGGCGGCACATCATGTTGTATTCACAATGTGCGTTATTCGCTCTTGTCTGAGCCCAGCTCCAAAATTGAAATCATCCAGCCATTGCCCCTCTGGAAAGATGCCAGCACTGAACTCTTTTGCTGGTCTTCACCTTCCCTTGGCAGGCCTTCACAGCCCCTACAAATCTGGGGCTGTCACCTTTGCTTTTCAACTGCAGCCTGCAACTCATTTTGAAATCACAATGTATTTGAATAAAATATGGAAGTGGAGACCACCAAATAACTTTTTATCAGCAAGCATGGGCCTCTCCCAAGCTGCAGTACTATCCATTGCTCACTCAAAGCACTAGGTAGTCCAGAACTTTCTTGCTAGCCCTCATTCTCCCCGAAGAACACATTCACAAGCCAAAGAAATCTGGAGCTGCCACCTTTGGTTTAGCCTGTACCCTGCACAACATGTCGTATGTTCACAAAGTGTTTTAATAGCTCTTGCAAAGCATGGATATCCAAAATTGAAAACATATAGTAGTTCCCCAGGAAAGCTGCTAGCTCTGGATTCTCTTGCTGGCCCTCACCTGCCCCATGGCAGTGCTTTCACAGCACCAAGAAATGTGGAGCTGCCATTTTGCTTTAGGGTGTAAAACAGGTTGTCTTCACAACCTCTAGTGATAGTTCCCCCAGGCAGGCTAGCCCTGAATTATCTTGCAAGCCTTCCCTAACCCTAAACCTAACACTAAAACCTAACCCTAAAAGTAACATGAACCCTAAACCCTAACAATTACCCTAAACCTAACTCCAACCTTAATCTAAACTTAACCTTAGCACTAATCCTAACCCTAAAGCTAAAGCTAATGCTATTCACTAACTTATACACTATATACAATGTACAATAATATATATAATATATACAATATATAGACTATATATATGATATATACAATAGATAAAATAT
>WTSP01006788.1:0-19675 GCA_025331215.1 Actenoides lindsayi | reverse complement strand
TTAGTTAATCACCCCTGCTTGCAAGATTACGGCATGTAAATATTTGCTTACTACTCCAGGTAAGGGCTCTCAATCTTAGAAAAGTCACCTTGGCCGATGTCCAAGGGGAAGGGCCTTCATACAGGCAAGTCTTGGAGAGACAACTCCCAAAATCAAAGCTAAACCTTAGCACTTTTATCTCCTGGTTTACATGACTGATTATACAGTTTGAATACACACAGTTGTGGCTGAAACTCTACAGATGATTGTGGTAAAACTATGTGCAACTGGATTTTGCTGTCTGGATACGCAAAAGTTGTCTGCTGAAACCCTCCACTGGGGATGGGTGACCTTAAATTCTGAGTGATGCCCAGTTCAGCACTGTAAATCCGGTTGCATTTGATATATTAAACTACTACAATGCGCCTTCAGTCTAATCATGCTCAATAAACAAGCACAGACATACTTAAGAAGTCTGGTTGTGCCCACTGAGAACTCTCACAGCTGGATTAATGAATAGTGCAGTTTATTGAAGCAACAGAAATGCAGATTCTTTTAGAGTAGTGGTGATAAATATGATGTCTGAAAAGCATGTGCAAGTATCAAAAATGTAGATAATATAGCCTGGCTACAAATGCATTAACTTAAAAGAAAATGAACAACTCTATACAGATTTCTAATTTTCACAGGGAAGCACTCAGTATAACCAAGTGTTGGAATCTCATCCAAGAGGTGTCCCTTTGGGGGGAAGCAAGGCTTAGCCCCTCAACTAATACCAGATGTCAGCAAGTTTGTAATGGTATCTTCCCAACTGGATTGTGATGGTATCTTCCCTAACATCCCTCCTCTCTTAAGCCATTTTCATCCTATTTTTGATTTTCAATTGGAGCTTGAGTTACTTTAGTCATACATACCTTTATTATAACTGGTGTAAAATCTCCTCACTTTGCTTTTAAAGGTATAGACTAGAAGAAATTCAGAGTGTACACTCACTGAGGGGTGGTTGCACCTTTGAGCCTTTGGGATGGAGGTGTGTTTTGGTATCATAACAAGATTATGATGAGCAAAGTTCACCAGAGGACATGATTTTGACAGAAAAATGAGAAACTACTGGCTCATGGTAGAAACTATGCGTCTTATGAGTTCCATAGTACCATCAGTTTTCCATCTCTGCAGGGATACCACAAAGACTGGATGCAGTGTCTTCCCTCCACTCCACTCTCCGTGCTGTTTCTCCTAGAGTCAGTGTACCAAGCTCCCCTGGCTCTGCTAACATTGAAGGTTATGGGCTATTTTGCTTAGGGAACTATCATGGAACAGATTCCTTGCATATGAGCCATGATCCACTCTGGAAGCTTCCTTAATGTTGTACCTTCTCTTAAGATATGGATGTAACTTTTGCCTCAGTAAGCCACATCCAATAATCATTCCACACTTAGTACAAGAGACACACAGACATACTGGTCCAGTGAAGTGCCACAGAGATGATGAAGGGACTGGAACATCTCTCATATGAGGATAGTCTGGGAGAGATGGGATGGTTCAACCTGGAGAACAGAAGGCTAAGGGACATCGTTTCCACTTGTATAAATACCTGATGGGAAAACATAAAGATAGAACCAGACTTGGAGAAAAAAAGTCAGACTCCAAATGCAGAGAGAGCATGAGGACCTTCCTACCAGTATGGCTTTGCACCTTTAGAAACTTCATGTAGTACATATTTGCTATATGATCTCTGCAGCATCTATATAGCACAACTAGTTCCTGTGGTCCCTAAGTATAAAAAGAAACCTCTAGGCATTTTTATATATATAAAAACACACTCTTCTTTACTACATCCATTTTATTCTTTGTAAGGGCAGTAGGCAGATATTTTCTATGTGAGATTGCATTATATTAACACACAGTGACAGAAAATATGTGAGCTCCATTGATGTGAAATACATGCTGAAAACATTTTTGTCACCCAGTAATAAAAACAGGAAAGTTGAAGAAAGTTGCACTGTGCTAAAAAAGAGTTTCCTTTTTATGAATTGTTTATTATTAGCTTCCAACACAAGATATCAAGTTCTCATAAAAGTGGTTATAGGATCATTTTTTTCACTATGCCTCATCTAAAAGGAATTGTAATTTGACACATGCCTCAAAGGCATATGATATAGACAAAGGGATTTTGTTGTTGTTGGCTTTTGGGGGTGTTTTTTCTGGCTTGGATTTGTTCTGCTTTTTCCCCAGAGAAAACTAAGGCAAAACACAGCTAATGAAAATTTTCATCTATAGATTTACAAAATTATATAGTTACAGTTCATCGACAGCAGATGAAAGCTTGTGTATCTTGGTCAGTTTTCCACAAAGAGACATCTACTCTGACAGAACAAAGGTGAACATTTTTTAGTCCAACTGCTAAAAGTCTGGTCCTAATCCATATTTCAACAGCTGCCATAAAAGTCCAGACTTCCAGAAATGTCGATCAGCAGGTCCTGATATATTTGGCATGACCAACTTATTTGAAAACCAGGGTATTTATGCCCTGCATGAGCATTTAACAATCACGTTTTAGAAGGATTTGTTTTGTTTTTTGTTTTGTTTTGTTTGTTTGGGGTTTTTTTTTGTTGTTGTTTGGTTGGTTTGGTTTTGTGTTTTGGTTTGGTTTGGTTTTTTCCCATTGAGGGGAAATAAAATTCTTCATGGGCAAGGTAAAATTGGTCTCTCAGAACAGGAGGTATTGTGCTTCCTATTGGTAACTCCTAATTTGGTCATGGACTTTTTATGTGATTTCATGTAATTCTCTGAAGTTCCTGAACTGTGCCTCAAATTGGCAGGAGTGTTTTGGTGTGTAACTTACTTAAATTCCTTTGAGAATTTCCAGTCTAGCTACTTCTAACTTGTCAAACTCCAAGAATTTGTAGGAGACGACTCGCAGGATCACAAAGTGGTTGAAGTTGGAAGTGACCTTCGGAGGTCATCTTGTTAAACCCCCATGGTCTAACAAGGTCGTGTACAAATCGTTGCCTAGGACCATATCCAGCTGTTTTTTGAGCATTTCCAAGGATGGAGAGTCCACAACCTCTCTGGACAACCCAACTCTTTGAAAATATTTTGTGAAGAACTTACAGATCAATGGTGTCTGGAAATATCACACATATAGAGTGAAGAAAATCTTTATATTTGAAAGAATATATGTTGGACTAAATTATGGTTCAGTTATGAAGTCTGCATTAATAAATATAAATCACTATGTTTTTCCCCTTCAGCCTTAACCAAACGAAATACATATTAAATGTACTTACACAGAGCCAAAGTTATCCTCAAAGAGGGACTGTTAACTATCCACTACTAAAGCTGTTCTCCTTGTACCCTAAGTGGCCCTCTGTGATTAGAAGCTGAATGACCTGTGAAGCCAGGTGTGGCTGGCTTTTGCAAGCATTGGTATCCTGGAGAAGCTGATGCAAACAGTTCCTCAAAGCATTTTGTAATTTGTATTGCAACACCGTTGACCATAGTATGTCAAATACATATTCACACAACTAAATTCCCTTATATTCTTAAGATGGCCTAAGATTAAATGCTTTTTTTACTTATAAAGACAAACAAAGGTCCAAAATTATGATATTCTGAATTTATTAAAATAATTTTCCTGTCTTAACTTCATTTCCATTGATGAAATAGATTAACCTATAAATCAAGACTTCTCAAATAGATGAAAATCAGTCATTTCTCCTGAGAGCAACCTTTGATTGTGCAATCTACTGATCAGTAAAGCTGTATGATATGATTTCAGTGGAGAAAATCAACAGAAAATCATGTTTCTGTATTTTTGTGGGAAAACAAACAAACAAACCACATGTAGTTTCTTTGATATTTTTTCCCATTTCCTGGGGGGGTGGGAGCGGGAAGGAACAAAAAAAAGCAAAACCCACATTGTTTTATTTGAATTTTTGCTTCGTATTCCTTCCAAAACTGAAGGCATATTTTTGTATAGAAACATTCTCCTTTGCAGTAATTCCAGGGGACAAAGGCACAACATGTACTGACTAAAAAAATAGCTTGTCTTAGAAGATAAAGAAGGCTAGATTTTCATATCTTTCCTCATTGTATATCGCTGGAGGAATACTACTCCAGAAATACTACAGGGAGGCTGCATCATGTTAGAGAAATACTTGAGAATGGTTTCCGATTTTATCACAGACAAATCTTCGTCAAAGGGAAGTGTTTGCAAATCCCTACCCTCTTTCTTATTAACTGGGCCATTCTTCAACCCTGTAGCATTCTTGAAGGTAGGCAAAATTCACAAAACAGCAAACCCAGACGCCCTGTTTGTCTGCAGAATCTTTTTTTATAGTAGAGAAGAATGCATCAAGAATATGACTCTGGTGAGTATCCCAAAATCAGAGGATCAAATATTTTTAGATGCTGTAATCTTGTGTATCACAAACCACAGAACCTCATATTCATTTCTGCAAAAAGTGTAGGGACTTCTTTCTTAAATATGGTTTACATTTTAGAGGAAGTATAAATACAACTGAAGAGAAATCTACTGATTTCTTATCTTAGAGCTTTAAAATATATATATCTTCAAGCTGGAGGGCCTTATGATTCTTTGCTTGTAGAAATGAAAGTTCTATAATAACTAAAAATTTAGGTAAAAGTAAAAGGTCTATGTCACAATGGTAACGAAAAAAAATCAAGTATCAGTAAAGAATAAGCAGATTTTGGCTAGTAGGACTTCATGCTCATCAAAGACTTCTAGGACAAAATAATTCTTGCCGCTGTCTGTTGCTCTATTGATAGCAGTGAGACCTTTGGTATTATCTGGCTTATGTTGCAGCTTAAGATATTTAGGTATTTTAGTGTGGGATGGGTATTTTTAACCAGAAGAAAAATTGAGTCTAGAATCTCACAAGAAACTAGAGGAAAGGGGTGGTTCATTCCACTATTTGGAATGGTCCATTTTGGTAATTAACATGTTACCAATTCACGACAAATAAGGAGAGAAAAGAAACACAACCAGGAAAAGCTAGAGGCATCAAGGGAAAGACACATGTGTAGGGTGGAGAGGAAATGGATAATACCTCACAGTAGTAGGTGAGAAGTGATTACTACATCTGTTAATGATGACAGAAGTAAGAAAGCAAAAGCTCGTATTTATACTTTCTTTTGCCTTGTCCAGCCATCTGCATAAGTGGGTGAAATACTAAGTGCAATATGTTACTTTTTGAAATGTGTGGTGATGCAGTGAAAACTCAATAACCGAAGTTATTAATTAGGCATTCTTTATTATGGCACCAGGCACATGGAGGATATCTCCTCCTAGCAGGAGCACTGGGGTTCAGAAACAATCATTTCTTACACAGAGATTACATACATATGCATTACAATTCTCATAAACCTATTGCATATTCAGTAGAATTCTAAGAAACCATTATCATAAGTCTCCGCCCATTATCACATGCGTGTGGTAGTGGGTTCTTGTGGATGCTGAAAAGCTGCTAGCAGAGGCATTTTCTCTGGTTCTCACAATATTCGGTGAGAATCCTACCTTTCTCGCCAGTGCTATGAAAAAGAGTAGGATGTTTTTTGTAAGCTAGACTAACACATAGTGTTTTGCTAAGTTCTGTTTATGGTACATTGGAAAAATATTTTGAAATAGTTGTTGTAGAACTTTAGGCAATCACCCTAGGAGATGGGTGATCACTGACCAATCGCCCTATGGGGCTAGGGTATATAAAATGGGGTTATAATTTAATAAAGTTGCTTCTTTTGCCTGCTCTTGCTGAATTTGTGTGTTACTGCATCTCTCCACTCCCGGGATAAACAGTGACAGACCCCTTCACCCCCAGTGATGATCCTGGAAGGCAGCCGAATTGTGCAGTTAATTCCTTTTAGGAGCCAGGTCACCTGTGCCGATCCAGTAGTACGGGGGACGGGGGGATTCCGGTCTACAGGGAAGCCGGAAGTAATGTGGGTTCAAAATGTACAATCTCAAAGGCCAGTGTTAAAATGCTTGCTAACCAACGCTCAAGCTACTCCCTGAACTGTAACAATACAGGGCATGATAGACACTGGAGCAGATGTCACTGTGATCTCACGACAGAAGTGGCCCGCCACTTGGCCCACACAGACAGTGCCCGCCGCCCTCTCGGGAATCGGGGAGACGGCAACATCTCAACAGAGTGTGCATCTGATACAGGTCACTGGGCCTGAGGATCAGGTGTCCACCATGTAGCCATTTATAATCAATGTTCCTTTAAACCTGTGGGGTAGAGATGTTATAGGGTCCTGGGGGTTCACAACTGGTACAAAAATTTTTTAACGGGGGCCACTGGGGCACGACCCACCATAGCTTTGAAATGGATAACTGTTTGACCAGTCTGGGTGGATCAGTGGCCCCTGTCTCGAGGTAAGTTTTGCACACTCCAGGAGTTGGTGGCAGAGCAATTAGAACAAGGACATATAGTGCCAACCACCAGCCCCTGGAACTCACCTGTATTTGTAATCAAAAAGAAAAGCGGGAAATGGTGACTTTTACATGACCTGAGTCAGATCAATGTGGTGATCAAAACTATGGGGGCTCTGCAGCCTGGGTTGCCTTCACCCACCATGATTCCAAACAATTGGCCCCTCATCATCCTAGACCTCAAAGATTGTTTCTTTTCCATTCCCTTGGCTGAGAAGGACCAAGAATGATTCCACTTCTCAGTACCCTCAATTAACAACCATGAACTTATGAAAAGGTACCATTGCACTGTATTGCCTCAGGGCATGAAAAATAGACCAACGTTTTGCCAAATGTATGTAGCAAAGGCACTCTCTGGGATTCAAAAAGCTCACCTGCAAATGCTCATCTATCATTATATGGATGACATTTTAATAGCGGGAGAAGAAAAAACAAGAGCAGAGAAGGTAAAAGGGGAAATGATTGAGGAGTTATGAAAATTTGGGTTGGAAGTGGCACCGGAAAAAAATCCAGGAGGAGCCACTCTGAAAATATTTGGGGTGGAGGATAGTAGAGAAAACCATAGAACCCCAGAGAGTGACCATTAATTGAAATGTAAAAATGTTGAACGATCTACAGAAGGTTCTTGGGACTATAAATTGAGTGCGCCCCCTGTTGGGAATCACCAATGATACTCTGCAACCACTGTTTGAGCTCCTGAAGGGTGACTTGAGTCTCGCCTCTGAAAGAAGAATGACTCCAGAAGCCCACAAAGCGATGGATGAGGTTGAACGAGTGATTCAATCGCACCAAGCGCACAGGAGAATAGATGGTCATGATCTCCAACTATATGTTATTGTCTTGGTTTGAAAGACAGGTGTCTGCCAAGGAAGGCAGGAGCCCCCCCCTTTAGAATGGAAAATGCAATCCCCTCCCCTCCGAATGCTTATAATTTTGAAATTAAGGGGCTTTCAGGCAAAGATGAGGAATAGGAATAACCGTTCTTTACTAATATTTTATCTATCTATCTATCTATATAAGAAACAAGACAAATGAACAACAATAACTATGGTAGTAACAACAAACAGAAACCGGGAACCCAGTGCCAACCTCCCTCCGCCGCAAGCACTTTCCCCTTTGGTGCAGTTCACTCACAGCCGGCAGGGGCTGGCGGCTCCCAGTGAGCAGGGAGGGCGCGATGATCTCCCTGTGTCTGCAGGGCCGCTCCGGAGCGAGCTCAGTCCTCACGTGGTAATGGCCGACGAAAAGCTCACTTCACAAACCCCCCTGGCCAGCTGATCCCGGTGCCCAGCAGGATCCTCAGGAGACAGCAGGGGTAGAAGGAGAAAGCAGGCGATGCAGTGGGGATGACCTCTCTCCACCACAAGGGCAGCTTTTCTCTCTCCCGAAACAGGAGAAAAAACAAGAGGGCTAGGGACTCCACCCAACCCCCTTCATTTGGCAGCTGGCTGGACCCCTCCCCCTGTGGCCAGGTCCTCTGTCTCTCCCAAGTACCCCCAAGTACAGCAATTTATCTCCTAGTAACAAGTATGGAAAAATTCCCCAGGAAAACAAAAGAACTCCCAAAACCCCAACAAACTGAGATTTGAGTTTTAGAAATTTCCTCTTATTTAGAACGAAAGTTTCGTACACTGAAAAAATTAACGTCAGAAATGAAGTGTCAGGGCAGCTCTTAATGCATTGTTTTGAAAATTGTGGGGTTAATCTTGGACAAATAAAAGATAAAAACAACACAAAAATGAGTTCACTTCTGTGCTGATACACACACACACAAAATAAGTATGTGTGAAACCAAATCATGCATATATTTCTCAGGTTTCACTTGCTGCAAATATATATGCAAAATGATAAAAATGCCAAAATTTAACTAATGTAGTTAAATCTCCTTATTTACTGTGAATAGTATTTGAGGAGTAGAGATTCTGAAATAATTTATCTAATACTGAGAAGCAATTGCAATAAATATCTGTTAAAGACAGAAGAGTTATTGACATTATTGTTAACAGTAAATGACCATAATTTTTGGCATCATTCTTGACTTTAAGGAAAAGAAAACTTCAAGAGACATCAGTGTTGGGGGAAAAAGAGTAACAGTTTGTAGTACAAAATTAAAATAAAAATAAAAGAAGTTCCTCTTCACTTTCAGATGTCCTTTGTTTGAAGAGTAAACTGAGAAGATAGGACTGTGAAGATTACATTGTGTTGATTTTTGAGTTATGTATTATAAATAGTGATATGTGCCAGACTCTGAATTCCATTCACAAATGACTAGTTTGATATATATGTTTAAGTCAGGACTGTGATGAATGACTCAAACACAGACACTGACAATATAAACTTCCTTGCAGACAGTTCTTATGAGGAGGAATGAGGGCTATCTGGGATTTCCTAGAAACTAAGATTATCGTACAGTTACTTGTATGCAGTATTTTCCCTGATGCCTGAAAGCACCATAAATGCTGTACATGTACATCATATCTGGTGTATGCCTGTACCATAAAACCACTCTTCACAACACAGTGAATTTAGCAGGTATGTGATGTTTTAGAGTGTTACACATGGATAAAATTCTGCCTAATACTTCCCCAGGTACCAGACATTGCTGTGCAGGCACACAGCAACTATGGAGCTTAGTTTTATTATGCTTCCAAGAAACAGTGTGTTTTCTGTATGTAACTTGCTTTAATCTACTCACTGTCAAAAATCAGTCAGGAATTCCAGGTTCTAGTATGTGTATGGAAGACTTGCGGCTTGGTAGGCATGACTGATTTTTTTGGATTTCCAAGCAATTGTCAGAGGTCTTAATGAATTTCCTGGATTGCCTTTTTAAATTAAAAAGAGGACACGACTAGAAAATAGAGGTTGAGAATAGCTCAGGGAATGAACTTCCCAAGGTTTCTATGAAAGATTAGACAAATTCAATCAAATTGTCCTTTCATTTTTTACTAAGTCATTCTGGTATCAAAAATTCACTGCTCGTGGATTATGGTAGAGAGTTGTATCCTATGTGAACTAACGTGTCACTTGAGTAATACGAGAATATTAACCCAAAACAAATTATATTCATGGTGAATCTGGCCCAAAAGTTGAGGGGAAGAAAGTATCTTCTTTCAGTTCACTGGTGTGTTCATCACCTATTCGTAGGAATAGATACTTCAGCATATATAAAGGTATTCAAATAAAAGTCCAGATTTATATTTATTAGGGCCAACACATTTCTAAGACTTTTATTTATGAATTTCAATTAGATGTGATAAAAAGAAAGGAGCTTTTGAATATCACTTAGGCTCCAAACTGCTGAAAAATAGACCCTATAAGAAGAATTAGACATTTTACGTTGTTGATGTGTTCAAGCCTCAAAGTAAATAGAAACTTCAGGTTTCTGTTTGTCTTTCCAAGTAGCTATTCTTACAAACCTGGTGAATTCTATTTGAGAAAAGCAGTTCTCTCCTGGCTTGCCCAATTTGATTCATTAAATAATAAAATACAATCTATTTCATAGGTGACAACTTGGCTTATTTTGTAGTTTATAAAGCAAAGAGTCTGACAGTATTTCAATAAAAATATTAAACATTAGTTCTTTATAAAATACTGGTGAATATACTCTGTGATATATTTAATAGGCATATTCATGCCACAAAGACCTATTTTGTCGTATTTGAGGAAATTGTCCATTCTCCACTTCAGTGATGAGAGAGATATATTCTTTGGGTTTTGTTCATTTTTTTTAATGGCCTGCAGATTAATGTTTCTGTGGCATGAAGATCATCATTAAACAATCTCATTATCTCTATTTGAATGAAAAATCCATGGTGCAGAAGCATCAAATTTCTGCATATATATGGTATATTATCTTGTATCCAGTATAATGGTAATCATTGGACTTACATTTATATAAGCTTTGATGCTGAACTTCCAAATACTGAACTATTTTTCCTTTCTGTACACCATATCCTTGAGTTTACTACCAAAACTCCTCAGAGTTGCCCCAAAGATATCAGTGTCCTATAGCAATTATAGCAGGAATTATGACCTCTAAGTCAGACTTCCCTGTAACTGACATAGTGTTTAATGCTTCCAGTCTTCAATATTCTTTCCTAGCATTAACTGATAATCAGAAACCACCAGAACTACATATTATCATCATTCATGTTCTGAAACAGAAAGTCCTAAGTACAGAGGTTAAGTGAAGCACAGGGCTCCAAGTGGATTTTATTCTATAATGAGCATTGTGTAAAAATAAGAAAGCTTAAAAAAAAAAAAAAAAAAAAAGAAAAATGTGGAAATTCAGAAGGTGGGTCCCATTATCCTCTCCTTTAAGGTCTTCATTTGATAATACCAGTGAGAATTTCAGTACTAAATGCAATGATTTCTTTTGACTGAGCATTGTTTTGATTAATAATGACTTCTTCTTTTTTACTATTTTTTTTTTTTATCCAACAGTCAAAGAAGCTTGAGGAAAAGCTTTCCCCTTAAAAACAGAACCTTTTGGACAGAAAACTCAGCCAACTGTTTTCCTCTCCCTTGCTCTGGACTTTATAGGGACATCTCTGATTCCAGTTCCAAGAAGATAATGGAAGCAGGGAAGGTATAAGAATGACAGGATGTTAAAACCAACCTTTATCAGCATCTTATCCAATGTACAACAGAACTCCCTTCCAATAAGCACCTAGAAAAAGAATGAAATAGTCTAGCAGTTAAATAATGTATCACTTGTGCACTGAAGAAAATTACTGTCAACTAGGCTAAGTTGGAAACTTTTCTACACCAATTATTAAGGGAGCTTTGGGTGGCATGATCAGCTGTAGACCACAAAGACACATAAAATTAGGTGTAATGTGCCACAAGCTTAGTATTTTTGATGCAATGCTACACATACATTAATTAATCTAGCATAACAAATAACCAATAGCAAGAATATATTAATACTTCATTCATGAAAGCAAAGCTTCACAACTGAAAAATGTGCTCAGTGCACAGTGTGAGAAGCCCTCAAATCCCTCAGAATGCTCAATGGCAAATAAACAATGATCTACTAACCAAATCTTCTGTATAATGATGAGTATTATAGTTGGAAAAGACTTCTGCCTCAAAACCACAATATATCCATCAATCATCTAACATAATTATCAGTTGAAACAAAATCACATGAAAACTAAAATTAAATAATTGTTCCTTCTTAATCAATTTAATAAAAGGCACTATTTATGCCTGGGGAAGGAGACATCTGAGTTGTTGCCCCAAGATGAAGTCAGAAAATTAGTTTTGAACTACAGGTAAGATTATTTTTCTCTCTCCTTTTCCTTTTTTAATAAATGAAGAAGGTGCCAAGGACTCAAGCAGAGATTTCTTACAAGTGAAGTCAGAAGCAACCTCATCCAACTCTAATTAGGTTTGTATTTTTTTAAGTTTTCCAAATATGTCTTGACCTTTTCTAAGATTCTCTAGCAAGAAATATCAGCATGGTGTATAACTTAACTTCTACTGGATATTACTGTGTTGGAAATCTTAAGGGAAAACAGTTATTCAGTATCAGAACACACAAGGACTGTTGGAGGCAATTTTTGTGATTTTTTTTTTTTTTTTTTCCTCTCAGGAATCCATGAAATTGAAATGACTTATGGGCAGACTTGTCTTGCATCAGTTAAAAAGGGGGTTTTACGCCAAGGTATAATATCAGACTTTTTTTCTAACATACATAGTTGTATTTGGTTTGACTGAGATGGAGTTAATTTTCCCCAGAGCAGCCCTCACAGTGCTGTGCTTTGTACTGAGAACTGGAAAGGTGCTGATAAAATACCTGTGTTGTGGCTACTGCTGAACAGGGCTTGCACAGCACCAAGGTGGTTTTTCAACGTTCCCTCCACAGCGGGATGGGGTGGACAAGACCTTGGGAGGGGACACAACCGGGACAGATAACCCAAACTGACCAAAGGGATATTCAATACCATATGACATCAGCTTAACAATAAAAGCTAGGAAATGGAGGAGGAGGGGTGGTATCCGCTTGTCCTCCAGACCAATCAATAGGCATTTGGAGGCCTGCTTCCCAGAAAAGGGTCCAGACATTGCCTGCTGATGGGAACGAGAGAATAAATCTTGTTTTCTCTTGCTTCCATGCATGCGGCCTTGCTTTGCTTTTAATTAAACTGCTTTTGTCTTGACCTATGAGTTTCATCTTATTTTCTTCACCCTGGTCCATCTGAGAGGAGAAGGTGGAGGAGTAATAGAGCAGCTTGGTGGGCACCTGGCATCCAGCCAAGGTCAAACCACCACAGTAGTATTTGTCAGCAATAGTTTGTTTGTAGCAACAAAAAATTTACCTTGACAAACATCTTTTCAAGCTACTGTCTTCTGAAATGTTTCTGTTTCTTGGAGTTATTTTTATGTTGTGGGTTTTTTTTATGATTACTGAGAATTTTTTTATTGATACAAACCAGTCATGTTAGATAAACAAAATGTTCATCATTGAAAATGATGGAAAGCCATTGAAGTAGTATGTTGCAGCGTTTCTTCTAAAAAGTCTGGTAATCTTTCCAAACCAATCAGTTTTGAAAGAACAGCTGCTTCATATATACATGCTGGTCTGTAAGAACGTGGTTATTTCTGTCAAACCTCTGGAAAACATAACTGGACTGACTATGTAATAGTAGAAGTAGTATGCTAGAGATCCTTCATGACAGATGGGTGAAAGACTGGTTCTATGTATGTAAACACTAATAGTTCTATTGTAAGAATAAAATTTATACACATTCTGCTTATCACCAGTATGTGTGTAAGTGTTGGACAGAACACCTAAAGTGGAAAATGGTTATATTTTCTGTGAGAATTGAAGACATTCAGTTTACATTCAATACCAAATTTTCATTCTGTATGAGTAATGGGTATTCAGCCCTTTTAACAACAGGGGACAATTTCAGTCTCATGCAAATGATCACTGTCTGAATTCTGACAATTAAAACAGCTGGTGTAGGGATGTGAGGGAGTTAATGTGTTAGGGAAAGCATGATTTATTTATTTTTTTGTCAGAGTATGTGGTATTCCTTTTATGATTTTTTTTTCCAGCTTCTGGGACCAAGATGGGTAAAATAGAAAGATTAAGTCCATCACTTAAAAACTCAGAGAAGCCTTTCGCTTTATTCCTGTTGCTGTATTCAAGTTCTATGGTTCTAAACATAAGCTGGATAATATTTTCCTCCTCAAATCGTAACTCCACAGCCTGCTTGGCATAGGTACAATTATTCACAGCTGCATGCACGATGTTGTTAAATGCAGAACAGCATCCCTAGCTGCCTCCTGCATATTGTCAACAAAAAATATTCTGCTGATTTCTCTCTCTAAACAGTTTCTCTAATTGACAAAAACCTTTTCAGGGATATTCAGATATAGCAGAAGAGACAACCTATCAAAGCAAACTGGTACCATTTTCACTTTAGGTTACCAAGAATAAGGTGCTTCTATGCTCCAGATCTATTTTTTTAAATATTCCACTATCATTTATCACATAGATATAGGTGAGTGCAACCTGGACAGATTATGTGCATTGATATGGTTTTAATAGTGCAATTGTCTGGACTAAAAATAATATTTGGTTACTCAGTGAATTCCCTCCACAGTACTTAGTCTACACCGCTGGAAAATAATTTAAAAAGTCTCCCTGTACATGCAAACCTCATAGCAAAATCAACACTGTCCCCCAGATTTAAGAAGTTTTATTTTAAAAACATAAAAATAAAAATAATTTTAAAAAACCAAAAAAGCCGCACAACACCAAAAAAAAGGAAAAAAACCACAACCAACCAACCAACCAAAAAAAACCAAACCAAAAATTAAACAAATAAACCAACCCAACCAAACCAAACCCAAACCCAAACCCAAACCCAAACCCAAACCCAAACCCAAACCCAAACCCAAACCAAACAAACAACACTTTAGTTAGTTGGTTTAGTTGCTTTGCTATTCAATTATTACTACAGGTGTATATTTCAAAACTGCTACTATCCCAATGTCTGCACTCTATTCAAATTGAAGGATTCATTTAGAGGAGCATCAAAATTGTAAAATGTCTTTCTAGCTCAGGACTCTGAAACTTTGTATCTAATTCATTTCAGAGTGGTATATAGGAGTTGATTTTCCTTCCCTAAGTATGTGATAAGTCAAAGATGATGACCAGGGTGCTATGTGTACTTTTATATAAAATAAGACTTTTATGAATCACTGTATTAAATTAATTACCTTTATGGAAACCTATTCAAAGTAAGCTTGATATTGAGTGTCTTGTCTTTTTTTTTTTTTTTCCAAAATGCAGGGCATCGGTCAAAAAAACCCCATCAAACAATGAAAAAACCCAAACCCATAAAACTAAACCCACTTGTCAGCCTCAAAGAGGTATGTGTAGTTTGTGAGCTTTTTTCTAAACACTCCCAAACACTGCTCAATGAAAACAACAAAGGCAATCACAAGTATTTATTGTAGAAGCAAGCCTATTGTTAGAACTGATGTTTTCTGTGGGTTTTGGGAATTTTTTTTATCAAGCAGAGATCTGGATGGGAAAGATGCATATTGGCAAATAGCATAGAAGTCTAAAAACCATCATTTTTTAATTTCAGATTTCAGAAGAAAATGTATTAAGAATGCTGAAGAACTCTTTAAGACAGCACTTGAACTGAAATACTAATGGAATAATAATTTCAGTGACAACATATGTAGTCTCAGTTTTTTGAAAGCACCCTTTTAAAGTCAATAAAACTTAAAATTGTATTTGTGACTTTCTCAATCCAACACAGATCACAATTAGATTTTTTTTTTCTATATACACTCCATACTTTCTTTTCGGGATATTAGGATTTCAACAATAAAACTCCAGATTCTGTGTAGAAGCTGGACTAAAAGTTAATGTGGTTAATGTCATAAAATGAGGTATTTCGTCTAGATATCACAAGGTTTAGCAGGTTGTTTCCTTCCATTACAGCTGGTTATAGCTATTTCCCAGACAGCTGTTCACTTATATGCAAAGTGGAGGTAACTGCTTAAAAATCTTCTCCTAAAGAAAAATGGTGAAATGAGAGCTGTTTAGACAAAAGGAGGAATTTCTGGTAAACACTGAGTTATTTAGCTTCCAATCGCCTTAAGCAAATGTGAGACCAAATGAAGTTTTCTTTTGGAAGCTCAAGTTGTCACCATGTATCAGCGTGAAGTAACTTACATTGTACTCAGTGACATTAAAAAAAAATGTTTTATTTCCTAAAAAATATTATTGGAATTCAATAACTTCTGTTGTACAATGGATCTGCTGCGACTGTAAATGTGCCAGTATTGCTTTAACTAATCCATTGATAGTGACAATTTTTGAATGTTCGAGCATATCCTTTTTCACACAAGTGCTAGTAAAACTAAAGCATTAGCTGTGGACCTGGCAAATCATAATAATTTAAACTAGCTGTGGTTTAAGTGATAAGATATTAATTTGTGCTTTTGGAGTCTGTTTTTCAAATGCCTGCACCACCAACTAATTTCAGAAGAATCCATCTCACAATTAGGCATCAGAATTAAAAACTGCTTTTAAAATGGTCACTGGTGATATAAATGACACTGGTATTTATACTTCAGTAATATTTCACCAAGTATACTGCATATGCAAAAATCTTAACATGAATTTAAGAGTGTCAGAAATTTAGATATTAGAATCTGTTAACATTTTTTCAGTTGGTTGTGAAAATGTATCTCTCTTTTCCACTTATTTTGAGTACAAGTTCTCCATTTTATAAAAAAATATATAATATAGTTAGTTCATTCCTGAGTATTCCTCTCTTCTCATGCTGTTCAACACCTGGTTGTTAAGTTATTGTTATTCCCATTGCTAGACCTTCAACAAAAAAATACTTCAGAATTTGTTGTGTTTTGTGGGGTTTTTATTTTGGTTTGGCTTGGGTTTTTCCTTTAAAGAAAAAAGAAATAACTCAATATTTCTCAGTCAAGCACAAGAATACATATAAGTGAATTTTATTTCTCTTGCCATAAAAAAAATATGAAGCACCATTCTACAGATGGTGAATGTCAGAACACAAATCACAGCTGTGTGTAATGTTGTTCTCCACTTCTGCGGACTACACCTTCCTGGGTGTATTCCAGTTTAATAATACTGCATCATTTTAAAGTCATTAAGCAGTCTCTGAAGAAGGGCAATATATGTTATCCCTTTTAATACATTTTTTTGCAGATACAGATGGAGACTAAATTATAGTTCACTATCATCACCATTATTTACTCTGCAGTAAATTCTGAAACTTGGTATAGTCTGAGACACCTAGTAGGCTCAGCACTAAAAGGTGAAACTCAAAAAATGCTGCCATTAAGTATTTAACATCTAAACATAAATATGATTCTTAAAATACACTTTTTCTAATTCTATGCACTTATCTTGCCAGTGATCAGTTCTGGAGTTTTTTATTATAACACTTTCACAAGTGTGACAAGCATAGCAGATTTTCAAGTTTACTCTGAATGGGATCATTCTTGAAACCACACTTTGAGTTCTACCATCCAAAGTTAAATCCCAATAGCATGGCAGTTTTAAGAAAGCAAAGGAGCTGTATATGACTGAAAACATATGCATATGACTAAAAACATATGTATATGTCTGAAAGCATATGTATATGTCTGAAACATAAAAACAACCAAACCCCTAGAGCTAGAACTTCACAGATTACAAAGGATGTTTGTGCTCACACCTCCCCATCCCTCACCTTCTCCCCATCCCCCAAGGCCAGTGTTGAACAAAATGCATGTGCACAGTCTTGGAAAAACTTGAGACTCAACAGAGTTCAGTAACAGAGAATCAATGGTTGAACTACCGCAAAGCCCTAGTAGTCTCCTGGGATTAAAAAGGTAACATTTTCTGGGACATTTAAGAGCCACTAATGTGTCTTTTAAGACTATCAAGTAATTCTGTAAAGATTCATAGAGCACATAAAGTTAACCATGTGGAAAAGCACTGAAGTGCTATGACTTCTGTAATTCCCTTTTGTTTCCATGCCAAGCGCAGTACAAATTCCTGTGGGAGCAGCCCTGCTCCCTTCAGTCTGGGTTATCACTGCTCTCTGTGTCACAGTCAGATTTCCTTATACAAGATACCAAGGTTAAACATTTGCCAATACCTGATATATACAAATCCACTCAAAAAAAAAAAAAAAAAAAAAAAAAAAAAAAAAAAAAAAGGTTGAATATCTTTAAACCCAAACTGCCCGATGAAAAAATGATTATTTAAACTGTTCCATGAACAAGACTGATCCTCATATATCTTTCAAAAAGCAGGAATACCTGCCATTATCATTTTATCTCAATATCGATTTGTAAGTACACTCAAATTAATAGCAAATGAAGAAATGCATGGTGTACTTAGAAAGGTTTACTACATAAGATGGTTTTAAATAGGGGTGGAATTATGGCATTGTCCACTTGGGATGACAAATCCAAAGAGGGGACACAGCTTGTAGATGCGTGGACAGATTAAAATTCAAATCTATTATAAACATTAAAAGCTCTCCATTTTGTGCTCCACTGGAGGCTTAGCTAAACCTAACTCTGAAATACAAGTCTGAAAGCCTTATTAGAACACACTTTTGTGAGTTTTTGAGATCTCTGTCATTTGATTCCATCTAAGAAGACACGGAGAATAAGTTGTTAGTTTCATAGATTTTATTGTGATATTTGAGATCAGATTTTTAAAAAGAAAATCTATGAAAAAATTAGTTTGTTATGTTTTTTTTTAATCCAAATCTCTTACTTAGTTGTTCTTCTTATATTTAATAATGTGAATGCCAGAATGTATAGACAAAATCCAGTACATCGGAAAGAATCCTTGTCGCCCTTATATGTTTGTGAGTTAATAAACTATATCATAAAGGAGGAAAGTATACTGGTTAAGTATTTGTCTTCTCTTAACTGTCAGATGAAATGATTCATTTAAGTACTCAGTGACTGAATATCTGCAATATTACTTTTGTTACTGAAATCTGTTGTTCCAGCACAGTTAAATTTCCTCTCATATTGTGGACTGGTTTTAATCATTTTTTGCAAGATATCACTAAGGTGCAGAATTTGTATTTACCATAGCAGTTAATTAATACTGGCTGAAACCCACACATGCTTTTCTACATTTTAATTCTGCACATATGCATACCTGTACATTTTCTAGGACATTTCCCTCTTCTGTTGCTACTTATACAATGTTACTGAAAAAACAGTATAAGAAAGTGATGGGATCACATTACACAGGCTCTGACTGGTAGTGACACTGAAATGATGCACAAGATGAACTTTTAAGATAGATTCTGACTGATTTTCTTTCTAGTGTGGATCATATGATTGATGAAAAGCTCAATATGAGCCAGCAATGTGCAAATGCAGCCCAGAACACCAACCATATCCTGGGCTGCATCAAAAGAAACGTGGCCAGCAGGTCAAGGGAGGTTATTTTGCCGATCTACTCCCCACTTGTGAGACTGCACATGGAGTACTGCATCCATCTCTGGAGCCCCCAACACAAGAGGGACACAGATCTGTTGGAAAGGGTCTAGAGAAGGGCTATGAAGATGATCAGAGGGCTGGAACACCTCTTAAAAGAACACGCTGAGAGAGTTCGGCTGTTCAGCCTGGAGAAGAGAAGGCTCTGGTGAGACCATATAGAGGCCTACCAGTATGTGAAGGGGGCCTATAAGAAGGCTGTGAAAGGATGTGTACAAAGGCCTGTAGTGATAGGATGAGGGCTAATGGTTTGAAACTGGAAGAGGATAGATTCAGATTAGAAATTACGAAGAAATTCTTCACTCTGAGGGTGGTGAGACACTGGAACAGGTTGCCCAGGGAAGTTGTGGATGCTCCATCACTGGAGGTGTTCAAATCCAGCAACCCGGTGACACCTGGGAGGTGGTGTTCCTGCTATGGCAAGGGGGTTGGAACTAGTTGATCCTTAAGGTCCCTTCCAACCCAAACCATTCTATGGTTCTATGATGTTATGATTGTCAAGTGACTGTTTATAAGTGTTCTGGTTAGAGTGAGAACAGAACTAATTCTGTTCACTGATTTCACTTTTCAGCTCAGTTCTTCTAACTAACTGCAGTGTCTGAAGGTAGCAGCCTGTTCTCACAGACAGTGTCTGCTTCCAGCAGTGAGAACACCCCATGGTTAGAGTTACTACCAAGGGTTGGGGTGCAGACCAAGGCCACTGCTGGATCTTGG
>WTSP01006787.1:0-10581 GCA_025331215.1 Actenoides lindsayi | reverse complement strand
GGAGTCACCATCCCTGGAGGGGTTTAAGAGCTGGGTAGATGTTGTGCTTAGGGACATGGTTTAGTGGTTTTGATAGGGCTGTGAATAAGGTTGGACTTGATGATCTTGAAGATCTCTTCCAGCCAAAACTATTCTATGATTCTATGACTGTGAGGGGCAGTAGCTATTGGAGAGTGTGAATTGCAGTGCTGGGCTGTGGAAGGCTGGGCAGAAAGGCAAGACCAGAGATTAAGTTCTTAGTGGGCTAGGATCTGTTCCCTGGGGGCTGTCTGGTCTGTAAGATCAGCCATGCTGGCAAGTTAGCACCAGGGTCATCTTCTAACTGGCTGCTGCCCTGTGGTGCCTGGTGAGGAGCACAGCTCAGGGCAAGGAGACCGGGACTGTCCCCTGCCTCTTACAGTCTGCTGCACCAACAACTTCAACAGGAGAGCTGAACAGCAAGGAGACTGATACCAGGAATATGCCAACATCAGATATAAAGTGGACCACAAAGGATGAACGTTTTCTCCTGCTCTTAATCCAAGGCACTTCCTTCCCTGCCTCAAGTGGCTGCAACCTGGGAGCTTCTGAGAGGACATCAGGCTTGTTTTCAGCAGTCAGTGATGAGTGAAGCTTCTGTGAAACTGTCCATTTGCCTTGTGGATCTTTCAAATGAGAAATCTCTGTGAGGTTCTGCAGCAGAAAGTTCCCTTCTATAGTGGGTGAAGAATCACCATTAATTTTCAATTTGTGGTCCTCCTGATTGGACAGGAAATCCTAGTTTTAGTAAAGGATGAGACAGCAAACCATTCCTTGTCACTTCTGCCTTCACCCAGTGGATGTGTGCGTGGGGTTCTTATTTCCCCTGCATTCTCTCTTCTCTCAACCCAGAGACCTACTCTGTTGTTCCTGGTGGGGAAGTTCCTGACTTTGATCAATCTTGTCCATAAAAACAACCCTCTGTTAAAGGTACATTGCTCATAGCTTGCTTCTGGAGTGTGTCGGGAGGTTTTTAAGCCAGAGTGGGTCCTGGGTGAGGGTGCAACCAGCCCAGAGTGCAGCTGTGATGGGCCAGCAGCATCCCACCAGCAGCTGTCTCTTCAGAACAGCAAAAAAAATAACCTTTTTGCTCCAAAGCCACATCAAAAGAAACCTGTGTCTTACTGCTCGTATTGATGGTAGGAAACACACCATGTACTTTGCTCTCATGTGGAGACAGGAAGGGGGACTTTGATGCTAGTATCCAAAGTCTGAGAAATTCTGAAGGTCTAATGGAAGTGTTTGATTCTTCTACAAGGTAGAGCACCCTTGTCCCTGAGCCACTTAGTGCTGGGGTTTGGGATATTCTGCTGAGCAAGGCTGGCTAAGGTAGAAGAGGAAGCAACTTCCAGTGAAGTAATAAAACTTGTTGCTAGGGTGAGAGTTGAGCTAGTTTTTCCACCAGCAGCTCCTGTGAATCTGATTATAATCAAGATAATATTGGAACTGGCTTCTCAGTTATCACTTGGTTTGTTCAGCCATTCTTTGAAAGCAAGCGTCTTCCCTGAACTGGCAGCTTCTCTTGGTGCTTTACCATGTAAATGTGTTTTGCTGTGACACTGGGTTGTGACATACTTAACAAAAATCAACGCATCTCTGGCAGATAATATCTACCTGGAAATTCTGCACTCAAGCTGCCCAGAACTGAAGGAGGCACGAGAAATTTTGCGTAAAATTGAACGACGTGAGTTATACAAGTTTTTAGGAGAAACTCGACCTGAAACAATGAGGAACATTGTAAAGGTAATGTCCATTGGTGGAATATTCTGAATTCTGTCCCTGTAAAAATGTTCTCTAAGTTTCTGACCATCTTTTTTTTTAATCTACGTATGTCTATGTGGCTTTTGTGTGTTTTGGGGCTGGTTTGCTTTTTTCTTTGTTTAACTGCTGTTCCAAAAATAGAATCAAAAGTTCTCGTTCTGTTTCTATGTAGCTAAACCATAAATCTTACAGGAAACTGTGAAGAGTTTTATCTCCAACAGCCAGAGGAATGACAAGTGGTGGAAATACAGAAGTTGATTATTAAAGAAATATTTTCAGAAAAAAAAAAGCTATTTTCTGCAAAATACAAAATTGCATAAAAAGCTGTAATAGTCCAGTGGTTGAGAAGGCTGTTACTGTAACTTGTTCATAGAAATTCCAAAACAGTATTTTCAAAACACATTTGCTTTGAATCATCATTTGTGTGCGTTGCTTTGAGAACAAATGGCAAACTGGATAATAACTTCTGAATTTCTTCTTATTAAGTTATGTAGCTGGTGTGATTGTGTGTGATTTTTTTTTTTTTTCCAGTGCTTACTTTTCAAAGCACTCATCAGGCAGCTCTTAACCACTGTTGTCTTATCCCAAAATAATGCTACATTAGAGCTGGTGTTACTTCAGATGGCTCAGCTTTTCTGGTAATGCGGTGTACCGTGTTATCACATCATCAGTTAATTAGCTCTAAACTTCAGCCATAATGCTTAAAATCTTGTTGGCTGACGTGTTCTGCCCTGTGTTTTGTTGCCTTGATCTAGATCCGATGGTGCATAAATGTAATCTGAGTTAGTGTCTTTTTTCAGAATAATAGCCTGTCAGAAAGCTTTGCTAATGCCAAGCCAGAAAAGGATCCTCCAGATGTGGAGCTGAAGGCTGAAGACTTCATAATTGATGTAAGTATTTCTCAAGTGGGTTCAGAGTAAAAACCTCATCATTACAGAGAGCCCTGAATATGACAGTAAACATTGGAGCTGTGTTTCAATATGTTCGCGAAGTAGGGAAAGAAACAAAGCACGGGGTTGCCTCAAATGCTCTCCTGGCTCTTCGGCTCAAGGCTGCAAGAGCAACAAGCTTCCCCTCTGGGAGGGCCTGGGGCCAGAGGCTCCAGGCAGCTTCATTGGGCTGTCGTTTGGGCACTCCTGGTGACAAATGTGTTCCCTCATGACTGTCCTCACTCTGAAAAGGAGCAGTGGGAAAGCCTTGGGGTTTGGCATACGGGCGTCAGCAGTCTAGGAACCGCTGCTGTGGGTTGGGAGGCAAGTGAGCTGCGAGCCCCGGTGGGAGGGCAACAAGCGCAGCGACCTCCAGACTTCTGGCCTTGCACGCCCGGTGCATGGCAGTCACTCCTGGGTTTGTCTTCTGCACCTTGCTGCCACAACCCAGTCTTCAGCCAGCGCTGGTTTGGCAGGGAGAGCCTGAGACAGAGGAGAGAGCTTGAGCAGTTTGCAAGTATCAAATAACTTCATCCCTATTCCTGGCTAATTCTGGGAAGAGCTAATGAATGGTTTGCCATAGAGCCCATCACAAATCACTTCTAAAGCTCCCTTGCATTGAAGATTCACCTCAGGCTGGGTAAAATTAGCTGTAAAGTAGTTCACTGTGCTTGCCTTGTCCCCCACATTGAGTCAGGGGGAAGCTGGCTCCTCTCTGCTGACCACAAAACCGTTGCTGTGCCACACAGCTATATATCTACATATATAGCCTATCTATATATATCTGAACCTCATGTTTGCAGTTGTAAGCTCTGCAGCTGCCCCCATTGGTTTTGCATTTCAGGGAGGCAGAGCTGGCAAGGGACCAGCATGCTTCCACAGTTTGAAACTGGGGCGCTTCAGAGCATGACTGGGAGCTGCTCAGTGTAAATGTACGTATCCACCTGGCAGCTTCAGAGCCAAAGGTGATGGAAGAAAAGGTATAAAATGCAAATACCAGATTGTTTTATTAAGCAGTCATTTGTTAATGACTGTTCTATGTGATTGGTGTCATTTACAGAAGTACTATGTGTATCCTTTTGTATTTATTGTGAGAAAACTAAAGACAAATGTTAACAAATGCCTTTGTTTGTTTGTTTGTTTTACTTTCAAGGTTATCAGTATGGATTATGGAATGAAGGAGCAGAATCCCATTGATAATGTTCTCTTCTATTGCAAAGCTGATCCTTCCAAGGCAGTCAAGATCAGTAAAGAACAGGTAGGCTTTTATTGTCCTCATCTGGTTTCTGAAGGGCATCTTCTTCATGGCTTGTGGTGGAAATGATTAGAGTCCTCCATGGTAGCTCTTGAAGGAGCGATGGAGAGGCTGTGAAACCCATGGCCTTGCAGGTCTTTGGTGTGTGTCATACTACGACAGTCTGGAATGCCGAGAGCCTTTGCGTAGGAGCAGCATTTAACTGGAGTACACTGGGAGTCTCAGAAAAATACAGCTGATTTGGATAAAGCTCAGGGATTGTAGTGGGATGTTTTGTACTGCTTTCCGTTTGTAGTCACATGAAAAAAAATGAAATTAGGTGGGCTCTAAATTTCAAGAGATACTAAGGTTTATTTCTTTTTTTTTTATTCCAAAGGTTTCAAAGCTTTTACCCATGACGTTTGCAGAGCAGGTTATCCGGGTTTATTGCAAAAGTCAGGATCCAAATATTGTTTCAGCTGCAAAGCAGTATTTAATTCAATGGTGCATAGAGAATGATTTCACCAAACCACAGGTAACAAATTCGTGTGTTAATTTTCTTGTTCTTGGAGCTCCTCACCTTTGTCCGTAAGCTTGCTCTTTCATTAAAAAACTTTGTTTTCAGGCCTTGTCCTTGTGGCAGAGCCACTCCTCACTGACTTAGCTTCTGTTTTTATTGTGGCCCTCATCTGGGCGTGCTTTGGATGCACTGAAATAGTGATGGATTTGCATTGATTTAACTTGGATCACTTGAAAAGTCATGTTTTTATAACAACATTGGTACCCACGCAGGCACTCACTAGTTCACGGATGTGACTTTCCTCACACAAAGGCTTAAAACAGCACTGAGAGATTAAAAGATCTAGGGAAGAGGTCAGATCAGTTCTCTTGCTTTCCCTTTTTTCCTTTGTCCTTCACTAGCTGTTAAACTGGCTCCTCCCCCAGGAGACTCAAGGACCGTCCGTTTGCTCTGAGTGGAAAATATCTGCTGGAACAAGATTGCAAAGCTCTGCTCTCTGGGCAGCCTGTCTGTAGTCTTGAGTTGCCTGCAAGGCCTTATCTGTTCTCCCTCTTTCCCTTTACTGTCAGCTCTCAGAACATACACATTTCCAACTGTGAAGAAGGCAGAGGGTCTGTTACAGCTCGTCTGACACTTTTTGTGTTGGGAGCCATGTCAGAGCTGCCCTTGCAAGTAAAAAGGAGACTGTAAAGCAGACCCCGAGTCCGTCCATCTTGCTTTGCACTCCTCCTGCCAAAGGTGGTGGAGAAGCCTGTAACAGTCATGGCTGTAAACTGGTGATGTGTGACACAGCATCCCTATCACCTTCCCTTGCAGGAAGGTGGTCACTTTCGTCTGAAAATTTCCTGTGTGCTGACATGTCCAGTATATCTATTGTTGCAGGGAAGGAATTATGGTTGTATCAAACAAGTTTGTCTCAGTAGAAACGGCTGATGGAGCCACTGTGTGCTGTGCATGAGCCGTGGAGTTTCTAGGCTGGAGGTGACAGCAGGTTTGATATATGTGCTGGCAAATCTGCCGTTCCATTTCTTCCCTAATGGCTAGTTTTTGCTATTGTTGGTCTGATAGTCACACCAGGAAAAGTAATAGCTCGCTTCAGTTCCGTGCACTTTTTCAGATATTTTCCACTATCTGAGATCAAGCCTCAAAGTAAAATAAAAGTTTGTATTAAAATCTCCCAAGTTGCTTAAGAAGTGCAGCATGAACAGCTTGTTCTGTGAATCGTGTGGCTTTTTACTCTCATCAAGTGTGTTAATATCCCTGACTTGACATCTTATTTGTGAGACACCTGCAAGTCCCCTTTTGGAAAAGAGCTACATCCTCTGAAAGGAAAGACCACCCAGCAGATGAGTGTTCATACATGCTGGAGCTACATCTGTGGGCACCAACAACTTGTTTTAAGACTCATTCATACATCACACTCCTGACATCTGTCTTTTGAGAATAGTTAATGTCAGAAAGTCTTTTTACAGAGGGATCAAGCAACAAGCTCTCTCTGCTTGTAGCTTGTGCAATATGGTTGTATCCTCTATCAAGTTTGCTGATGATGGGAAACTGGGAGGCGTGGCTGACATACCAGAAGCCTATGCTGCCATCCAACGAGATCTGGACAGGAGGTTCAATAAGGACAAGTGTAGAGCCCTGCATCTGGGGAGGAATAAAACCAGGCACTGGTACGGGTTAGGGGTTGCCTTGCTGGAAAGCAGCTCCATGGAGAAAGACCTCGGAGTCCTAGTGGAGAGCAAGTTCTCCAGGGGACAGCAATGGGCCCTTGTGGCCAGGAAGGCCAGTGGCATCCTGGGCAGCATCAGGAAAACCATGTCCAGCAGGTGTAAGGAGGTTCTCCTTCCCCTCTACTCTGCCCTGGTGGGACCACACCTGGAATACTGTGTCCAGCTTTGGGCTCCCCAATTTAAGAGAGACAGGGATCTACTGGAGAGAGTCCAACAGAGGCTACGAGAATGATTAAGGGACTTGAGCATCTCCACTATGAAGAAAGACTGAGGGAACTGGGGTTGTTTAGTCTTGAGAAGACTGAGAGGGGATCTTCTTAATGTCTGTAAATATCAGAGGGGTGAGTGTGAAATGGAAGGGGCCAATCTCTTTTCTGTAGTGCCCAGTAATAGGATAAGGAATAATGGATATAAGCTAGAACATAGGAAGTTCCACCTCAACATGAGGAAAAGCTTCTTCAGT
Organism: Actenoides lindsayi; assembly: GCA_025331215.1. Classification (NCBI taxonomy): domain Eukaryota; kingdom Metazoa; phylum Chordata; class Aves; order Coraciiformes; family Alcedinidae; genus Actenoides; species Actenoides lindsayi. The sequence continues at coordinate 3,923 of WTSP01006787.1, read as the reverse complement.
GTGAGGGTGACAGAACCTGGCCCAGGCTGCCCAGAGAGGCTGTGGAGTCTCCTTCTCTGGAGACTTTCAGGACCTAACTGGATCTGTTCTTGTGTGGCCTGCCATGGGTGATCCTGCTCTGGCAGGGGAGTTGGACTCCATGGTCTCCAGAGGTCCCTTCCAACCCCTTACATTCTACTATTCTATGTTTTGCATGTTCTTCTAGTTTGGCCATATCCATTTTGGAGGCCCTGGCATGTTGCAGGGCATTGCACTTGTGTCTCACCAGCATATCTCGGAGCTTAGAGACCTCACTGCACTGCTGTCTGCAGTGCCCAAGCACTAGATGGCCCTAGCTGCCTGAGGAGGACAAGCGCTGCTGCCTCGGGCCATTCCAGTTCCTGTACCAATGTTACCTTCTCTGAGACAGTGAAAGGCACATCCTGGCACCTGCAGCTGGTGGATTGGAACAGTTCTAAATGCCCTACTGTGGTGACTTCAGAGGAAACACTTAGAGTAGCGTTTCTGGTTTGCACACCCATGCCCAAATTACAAGCCTGCTGATCTTCCGAGATTTGCTGGTAATGATTTTGGAAGAGGTGAACTGCCAATGGTGAAGGCTTCTCAGATACGCAGGTGGTTTTTTTTTTTTCTCCCCACCGGATGCTCCTACTGGCGAGAGCAGTTTCCATCTCTGGGATGCACAGTTTTCAGTGTTTGTTGACTTAAAAATGGTTCTAAGACCTTGAGTTTATTTTTTCTTTTAAGTCTGACACTGAGCTGCTTTTCCACTGCTTTAGGATAGAAAGCAGAAGCAAATGCACTGTCATTAATCTTTTCTGGCTTTTAATAATAGGATGGTGATGTGGTTGCCCCTCATCTAACTCCGATGAAGAAAAGCTGGAATAACAGGAGAGATGATGAACACAGGACAGCTTCAGCACCCGGTTGCAAACAAAGGCTTACTTTTGATAAGTAAACTTTTCCTTTTGGCACTATTCAGTCTGCTTCTCTGGAAGACAAGGAAACCTGAGCAGCAACTCTTTTAAAAGCCAGTTGGCTAGACTGTAAGAATTTATGGGACAATGCAGAAATGCCATTTTACAATACAGTACGTTTTAATGTAGATACTTCAAGTGAATATTCCAAATGGACTTAAAAAAAAAAGCCGATCTATTCCAGCAGAGCAAACTCAATTCTCATTTATTTTTGAATGTATTGGCACTGTGTACCAGAGGTAACTTCAACAAGTACAATGCATCATTATTACAGCAAGTGCTGAAGACACGTTACTGTTCCTTCTAGTCCTGATCCCTTCTGAAGATGATTGTGATCTTGCATGAGCTTGCAGCAAAAACTTTCAGCTCAGGTTTTTGGTGGCTGTCTTGTTTTGGTTTGATTTGGGTTTGGGGCTTTTTTACAGTACCTGAGGAAGAGAGGGGTAAGTGCTTTGGAAAATATAGTGAGGTGGCAGGACTTTGACATAACCATAGATGGCATCTTCAAGAACAGCAAAATTAAATTTCATGAAAAAAAGATAGAAGAAGGGGAATCTTTGTAATAGCCAAGGATTACTTTTTTTCCCTGGTGTTTGACAAGCTGTTGGAAGGTGCAGGCCTCTTGCTTTAAGGGTGACCACAATTTTATTGTGGTAACAGTGCGGTGCAGTCACATGCAGCCTTTTATTGTTTTATAGTCTATTTTTGATACATTGAATGTTATATTTTTACTGTTACACTGAACTACATAAACGTGCTCAAAAGGTCCATGGTCTGGGTGCTGGCTGGAGCTCCCTGAAGGCTGGGCCGTGCTGGTGGCCATGCACACAGCTCCTGTGTCAGTCCCAGAGGGTGCTGAGCTGGCTTCACTCTTATCTACACCAAGTGCACCCTGTTCCTTCCACGGTCTGCTCCGCTTGGCAGGCAGGCTCTTCAGGAGCACTTCTATTCTTCTGTGCTTTCCCTCCTCTCCTGGATTGCTGATTGCTGGTCCTCCTTAGTTTTCCTCTCCCTTGTAGAACTAAAGAGTTCTTACATTTTTCCCTGACTGGCAATACTGAAGTGAGTGTTGCTAGGTGTCTGTCCAGTTGATAAACATGAGTGAGGAACATCTTTTTCCTCTCATCTTTTACTCAGGTCTAAGAGGAAGGCTGCTCTCATTAAATAAAACTGAAAAGCTTGAAAAAACCCATCTGCAAAACTAAAAATGCAAAGCAAAAAAATTCAGTAGTGCTCAGAAATTGGAATAAGCTTTGGATTTTTACATCTTGAAATGGGGAAAGAAAAGTTCAGCATTCAGTTCTGACAGCCAAGTGTGGGTAGCTGCGTTAGCACCTGAAAAGTAACACACGGGGAAGTTGCTGAGAGAACTGCAGAACTCTCTCCACGGCCGATGGCATCTCCTCTGCCCTTTTTACCATGGGAACTGGTGGCTGTGAGGCAGAGGAAGGAGGATTCACGTGCTCGCTCAGATTCCATTTGTTGAAATAACCTGAAGTTGTTCTGCTGCTTTCTTGCGTACCTGTGCTCTTGTGCCTAAAGGAGCTGTGGTGCAGCCTCTGCCCTTCGCATCGCTAATGGTATTTCAGATCTGCAGGTGTACCAGGTAACTATGCAAGGGGGTTGTGACCTTCAAAGCTTTTAAAGAAGTTCTTATAATGCTTCAAAACACAGTATCTTAGAGTGAAGGCATTTGGCTCCCTTATCTGCATAAAATCAGGTATTGTTCAGAATAATGTAACTTTGTTATTGTTCCTCGGGTTTATTTTGAATCTGTTACAAAAGGTGCACTTTATATTTGGGAAATATATTTTGCTTATGTTTAAGCAAAAATTTTTACTTAATGTTAAGTTCTGAGAGCATTTTGTTTTCTCGGACACATTAATCTGAGCCTCTCTGGACTAAGAATAGATTTATAAACAATGATTTTTACTGTTCTTTAAAAGAATTGCAGCGTTTGAACTTTATTTAAAAGGGTCTTGCTCTGCAGTTCAGTTCGAGACAGCCAGATGTTCTCCTGAAGGACAAATGCTGCCCTGGGGAAGTGCAGACCTTCCAGCTTCAGAAAGTGGTTTGTTGAGCTGTTTGCTGGGGCACGGTGTGAGCGGCAGCTGCGGTGGAGCTGGTTCAGCTGTGAGGGACCATGGGGCCAGGGGTCAGGGGGGGAAGCTCGTAGAGGCTGTGCTGGGGTGGAGGGTCGAGCCTCTCCTCATGTCTTGGTGAAGCTGCAGCCGCAGGCCCCGGCCATGCCTGGACGGAGCAGTGGATCCCTGGCTTCAGCCTCCTCACAGCAGCCAGCTTGGCCTCGGGTGAGGTTCAACAGGACCAAGGGCTGGGTCCTGCACTTTGGCCACAATAACCCCAGGCAGCGCTACAGCCTCGGGGAGCAGTGGCTGGAGAGAGGCCTGCAAGTGCTGGTTGACAACCGGTTGAATGTGAGCCGGCAGTGTGCTCAGGTGCCCTGGAAGGCCAATGGCATCCTGGCCTGGATCAGGAATGGTGTGGCCAACAGGACCAGGGATGTGATTCTCCCCCTGTACTCAGCACTGGTGAGGCCTCACCTTGAGTACTGTGCACAGTTCCGGGCCCCTCACTTCAAGAAGGATGTTGAGGTGCTGGAGTGGGTCCAGAGGAGAGAAACGAGGCTGGGGAATGGACTAGAAGGAAAGTCTTATGCGGAGAGGCCGAGGGAGCTGGAGTTGTTCAACCTGGAGAAGAGGAGACTCGAGGGACTGTGTCACACTCTCCAACTACCTGAAGGGAGGGTGTAGCCAGGCTGGGGTCAGGCTCTTCTCCCAGGCCACTAGTGACAGGAGGAGAGGGCATGGCCTGAAGCTGCGCCAGGGGAGGTTTCAGTTGGGTATCAGGCAGCACTTCCTGACAGAGAGGGTGATCAGACATTGGAATGGGCTGCCCAGGGAGGTGGTGGAGTCACTGTCCCTGGAT
>WTSP01006786.1:0-11879 GCA_025331215.1 Actenoides lindsayi | reverse complement strand
TGGAAAGACAAGTTGGACCCAGTACTCCAGGTGGGGCCTCACCAGTAGAGAGTAGAGGGACATAATCACGTCCCTCGAGCTGCTGGCCGTGCTTCTTTTGATGCAGCCCAGCATGCGATTAGCCTTCTGGGCTGTGAGTGCATGTTGCCAGCTCATGTCCAGATTTTCATCCACCAGTAACCCCAAAGTCCTTCTTCATAGGCTGAAGCCTACTCCACAAGTCTGAACAGAAACATTTTGTTGTTGTGCTTAAGGTTAAGTTCCATTAAGTTGATCTACTTGTAACTATCGCACAAAATCAGAGTAGACAATGTAACATGAAAAAAGTGTATTAGTTTGTCAGATTAATTTTAATTTTTTTAGTTACTACATTAAGGTATACGGTTTACAAATAATTATTTTTACATATAATTGCAGCGTAAACTACAAGAAAGCAAATCAAGTGTTCATCTGCTTCTCTTTCCTCCTACTAGCTTCTGAAATAATAGATGAAAACTCAATATAAGTAGTAAGTATAATATTCACATTTTCTTCCAGTTTCACAATTTCAACACAATATATTACTTGTTCCATAAGCAGTTATATTTAACAGAACCCACACTAGTTTTAAATTCTTCTGGCTTTGACACATGTAATCTTACGATGACATGTGTGTTGCATTGCCATAGAAAGGCAAAACATTTCTTATTGAGCAAGCTCAATAAAAGAAAAAAAATAAAATAATCCCACAAATATACCTTTCCCGGTATAACAGTTGTTACCTTTCCTGTACACCAAACTGCAGATAGTGAAATCTAGATCTGCTTTCCACTATTAACATATTCTTTCAACTTGTTGCATGCAACCAAACACATAAATCTTTTCAATTTATGCAACACATGAATTCTTGTAATTAAATTTAAGATTGAGTAATCTCAAAACTAATCCCACTGATATATGTTTGGTCTTGTTCAAAACCAGAAATGTGCTATAGTGCCTGCAAGCAGGTGTTTTTTCCCCAGAAGGACTGTTAAATTACAGGTGGAAATCAAATAAAATCTTCGGGGTTAGAGACTCTAGTAACAGATAACGTATATACACAGGATTAAGAAAGAATTAATCTCACAAATGGAAAAGCTAATACCTTGTCCAAAGACTGGTATCTCCACAAAGGAATAAACCAAAACAAACAAAACAACAACAAACCCCCAAAATTAAGCCAAAAAAAGCCTTAAAGGAGAGCACTATGGATGAACACACTTGCTGTGGAGTTGAGAGGAGGTTAAGGGGATGGCCAAATATTAATGTCAAGCCAGAAGAAAATAGAAGCTTACATGTGACACCAGGGAAATTGTTCTCCTTTGGTCTTCCAAGAGTTGCAGGAATCAGTTACTGATTGGTCTTGCAAAAGTTTTTCTTTTTTTTTGCCCTATTAGATACTTTTCTTCACCTTAGTCTGGAAAACCAGATTTAGGCCACCACTGCAGTTAGCCTTCCCGTGTTCTGGTGCTTTTTGAAGGGGAAGCTTGTTTCCCATTGCACATGCAAATGCCTTGATAAATTCCTATTTGTGTTTTCCCTTCATCACCCGACATGCAACATATCTTTCATTTTCAGAGAAGTTATTCCATGCAAGAGTAAGACAAGAGGTTGGGAGAAAGTTAAGTGCCAGAAGATTCCTCCATCTCCCACAATAGTAATCTTTCAGTTTCTAGCTGTCACCTACATGTCTCCATCCAGAATACTAACAGGCAGAATTAAGAAGTTCTAGCATCTTCATGTACATTTGAAAACCTAATGCCTCCCTTATTCTTGTCATACTCACTAGCTATTCTTATGCAAAATTAAGCAACATACATCAACAAAGGTTGAAGCAAACAACTATTTAAAAATAGGAAAGATATAAAACCAAGAAGAAAACAACACACTTAAAAAACCTAAACCAACCAGACAAAAAAGCCCACTCAGCAAAGATTATACATTTCTATGCATTTGCAGGAGGTTATTAGATAATTTTAGTGATAGATGCCAACAGATCTAAGTGAATTTTGCTTATTATATTTGGTGAAAAACAGAAAAAGGCTTATAAAGAGTTTCAACATTGTCATTTATAAACACAACAATGACTTCACAAACCATGCAGACTACCACATTCATTTCAATTACATCTAAGATATCACTCAGGAGAACAGTGAACAAACCTGAATCATTCTGAATTACTGTAGTACAAGTGGCAATAAAATAAGACAGAATCTGCAACTGTGTTGTAACAGGCTCCTATATTTTATATAATATTGCAAGTCAAAACTCTGATGTGATTGTGTTGATCTATGCTCGAAAAAAAAGTAAGACTTTTCTATCTCAGTACAAACTATACAATGTTTGGGTATACATGTGTTGTGTAAAATTCAGTTTGTGACTAAGTAAGGAAACAAAAATTACCTGATGATGTATCAACATTTACAGCACTAGGTGAGAATATCTGAAATATTGTATTATCAAGTATATACTAAGAACACAGGCAGAGTATCAAGTTTGAGTTAAAATCCATACATACGATCCTACAAATTTTTATAAGAGGATACCTGAGCACTCTGAAAATATTCTGGTAAAATATTTCCAGAAACTCCATCTTCTCTCCTCCACCTTGTCCCTTTCTCACCAGTTCCTCAGGATTTAGGGTCAACATCGTGCATGCAAGAAAGAAGATATGTCCTCTCTCCCCTTTCTTAAATGACACATCATTATCATTTGAAGTACATACATCAGGTACGTAAACCAAAGTATCTGATTTTTTGCTGTCCTAGACATTCCAGCCTTCAAGTCCCACTGATATCTAGAGAGCCAAATATTCATCTATCAACTCCATCACAAATTCTTACGGTTGTAAGCACTATGTGAATACAGTTGCTGCCCTGTGCAGCAGCTTATTTTTCTTCAACTACTTGGGGGAGGAAAAAAAAAAAAAGAGTTTTATTTGTTTGTTTCCAGGTATGTTTAATGAGACATAATTGCCAGATAATACCATTGGTATAAATATTAGCTTGAAGACTATTTTCTCCCTGCTGATAAAGTCTATACACGGAAATTGTTTTTCCTGTCTAATATTAAGACCACTCATGAGCAATCTGCTTTAAAAAGCTCACACTCCTGATAGCTTCTCAAATGGTTCACTAGTCACTTAATCCTCAGAAGACTGATACTGAGCTGATTGTGATATATTTAAATACAAAAATATACTTAAACTTCAATTTAATATAGACATTGTATTATTTTTCATAATAAAGTTTTAAAATTTTAGAGAATTAAATGTCAATTGATTTAACATCAGCTATTAAGATGTGATTAAGCCATGACTCATTGCAACAATAAATGAGTCTGACCCATGCTCATATTTCTTGTTGAGCCTACCTTTTGACTAGTGGGCTAAAACTGAAAGCAATCTTTTTTTTTTTTTTCCCCTGTATCTTGAGTATTTGTGCACTCTACTGCAAGATCCAGGGTACGGGATCAAAATCTAGCCAACTAAAAATTCATCTAATCCACCATTTGTTAAAAATAACATGTTACATGATACTTGAAATGCACTAAAAGCAAATCTAAGCCAAACTATTTAATTCTTCTTCACATATAAAACACTTCCTTCACAAATTTTTCATAAAAATATCTTTCAGAAAAATAAGGTTAAGAGCCTATTCGTTTGCAGAACACTGCTGCTCAGCACAGAGCTACATGTTGCTGTAAGACTGCCTGCATGATGTTAAGATTCAGGGCTTAAAACCAGAAATAGCTTGGTGCAATACATCTTTGTCTTAAAGATGTATCATACCGAAACTTTGTCAGGAGCAAGTTCAAGCTCAAGAAGGATTTGCCACAAAGGGCAGTTTAGAGGTTACATGAGGTTTCTCAAAGAATCACAGAGTAAGGAAAATATCTTTTGTTTTTCTTGTGCAAAACCTGATTTAGTAAATTCTGCATGTGGCCAAGAGTTAGCTATGTGTGAGTTTTTATGAAGATAGACAACCATCTTCATTAATTCTGTTGGACTATATACCACAGAAGGATTGTAAAGGGTTACACAAAGTTTGTAGCAGCCTTGAAAAACCATTTTGGATTTTGATTAATAGTAAAGGGTATATTTCGATAGCTGGCTGTATACCACTTAGACTGGAAGTCACTTGGTTTTGTAACTATAAAGCTACTGCAAAGAGTTGGAGAAAGAGCTGGTGGCAAACATTTCCATTTTTAATCTGCCCTGAAGCAAGCTATAAGACTCCTTATTCTCCCATAGTAAGAGATTTGACCTAGCCTTGTAGCAAATTAGGTCAGAGGGAATGCAGAGGGAACATGACATTGTCAGACAGACATATAAGCTGCATTTAATAACCCATTGCACAGCTAAATTCACTAGGCTGTTGCTGGCCACTTCAGATTATTTTCACAAATCTGGATAAAAGTAAATACAAATAAATACATAGCTCCTCCCTTTACTATGACTTGTTCCATAAATAGTTCCAGGATCACTAATCAAAAATAGGCAATATGTATTTTAGCCAGAAAATTGTTTGCCACAAGAATTTACTGGTACCCCGAAACCATGTTACTGGAAAAAAAATGAAAGTGTCTCCTAGCTTTGGTTGTTTTGGGGGGGTTTGGTTGTTTGGGGTTTTTTTTGTAATAGTATTTGCAGTTCTTGAAGAGCATACCTGAAGGCTCTGTTGGGATAAACACTTTATTAATAAACTTTATCTGCTCTATTACTATTGAACCAAAGAAAATATAATAAGTGGTTAACTGTTTTTCTGCAATTTATTTTCCTGATGAAGTACAACACTTACTATTGCAAAATACCATTGACTTGGGGGCAGGGCAAGGAAAAAAGCACTTGTCAAATGGTCAGGCTGTAGTTAGCAAGAAAACAGTCAGTCTTACTAACACTGAACATGGTAGCCACAAGAGTTAATGTTGTAGGAACAGTGCTGCAAGCAATGATAGCAGAAGGGGTTTCAGGCTGAATAAAGTTGTCTGTACACATCCAATGGAAAAAAAATTAATAAAAATCTCTGCTTTCAGGAAAAAGTATCCCCAAACTTGCTTATTAATTTGTTTAGAAATATATTATTTTAAATTCAAAGTAATAGAACTAACACTCATAAAAAAAATAGGTATGATTTTCTTTTCAACTCTTTTCACAGTTCCCTTCATTCCATTAAAAACACCAAGAAGGCTTAGATGTTCCAAAAACTTCATTCTGAAAGACAGTTTTATGATGTGCTTCTTGCCTGATTCTACAGTACCTTGTGCATAGGCTCTCTTTTGGGTCATCTCACTGACATTGCTGTAATGCCTTCTCTAAATCTCCTTCCCATGGGGACAGCACACAAATAATCAACTCACAAACCTATTAAATCACCAGTAAAATCTCAATATGCCTCAAAAGAAAGAAAAAGCATTTAAATGACCTTTCAAAAATAATTTTATGAAAATAAAAATATTTTAATTCTGAGTGTAAGATAATTACTAGTATCTTGTCAAAAAGCATTTAATTTTAGGGCTGACAAAATTCCCTATCATGTTAGTGGTATAAACAAACATCTCATCTAATCTATTAATATCACAGATTCAATTGTGATTTTATTTTTTTTGTTTGTTTGTTTGACTTTGTAAGAGTGAGTGCACACAAACATGCGTTCTCTCCTCTGGGTAAGCATCAATCCTAACAACATCCCAACTACTTGATCACAATAACCACTTCTCCCTTGGTTGACAAATTTAACTGCCTAAAGCGCACTCTGCAAGTGCAAACCTTTCTCTTGCATTCAGCAATGCTGATATAATTATTTTGTAACGTAATATCTGGATTAATTTTTGGACACTTGCTTTGGTAAAGCACTATCTTGCAAAATTACATCTAACCAGGATTACCTTGTGAAAAGACAACTTACAGAAGTACTCAGTATAGCATGTTTACGTACCATCATAGCAGAAAGTGCAAATAGAGTAGAAGTTCTATGAAAACCTGGAAGGAGGAGTAAGTTATGAAAAGCAGTACCCAAAACTTTCTCCAATTTCAAAGCTTCCTTTAAAGAAAATATTCATATTCTAGTAAGACAGGGCCATAAAAGTTGCCCTTCATCAGTTTAAAGGGAAAGAAAAAGAAAGTTTTTCCCCTTGTCATTGTATACATTCCTATTATTCCTATCCCTTGCATTTGACACAAGTATTTCCACCATTATAAGAATAAACTGCAGAAAGATATTCACTATTACACAGCCACTTGGCATTTCACAAATCCAGCAAAGACACTTAAACATCCAGGCTGTTATAAATGATGTATTTGTAGAAGGAACCGTTGGAAAGATTCTAAATATTAGTGTTTCAAACCAAGTCCAAGAGTGCTCCATGTCATGTCCCTTGCAGGTGCTCTTGACGCTCTAAATCTGTCAAATACCAACATGACATATTAGAATCCCAGAACAGCAATAAGCTTAAAGGATTTTAAGGTCATCTAAATGTTATCTTTCTACATCTGCTTCCAGAGCATATAAACCAAGTTTGTATTCAAAATTTAACACTGTCTACTTTTTCTTCTGTGAAATCATATAACCAAGTAAGATATTAAAATCCTCAGTGAGAATATTTTTTTTTTTTCCAGGTTTCAAGCACCAGTTCTGTAGCCTTACCTACCAAAATCAAATGTTCAAGTGTGCCTGTCGGCCCAGTTCTGGATAGGTTGTCTGAACTATGTGTGTCTGGCAGTAAAGATGTCCACAACATGGACAAATAAAGCTATCAAAAACCACACGTGCCTTTGCAAATTAACATGCAATCAAGAATTACTCCAGTGTGGAATATTTAGAATAAAGTGAACATTCACTGAGGAACATTAACAGAGGGCCATAGTCAATATAAAAGGACTTTCTAGAGATCCATTATAGAGTAATGAAAATACAATCCAAAAGGCCAGTTCCGTAAAAGCTCAACAACTCAGCAAGTACTCCCTATGCTTGAATTGGGTAAGTTGTCTCTGTGCACTTAATGGTCCTCAAGAGCCTGGAATAGTTTAACAACAGCAATACAAGAGATTTTAGCTAGCTAGGAATAACTACTGCAAAAGCAAAACACTATTGACATGAGATATTTCATCGGTGCCACCACAGAGTGGGTTTGGTTTTCAAACAAGGAGCAGGGCTTGCATGGTAATTAAACAAGACATTTATTAAGTTAGTCTTCTGTTTTCCATTGTCTCATTCACATAGTTCTGTATGTGGCCAAGAGGTAGTGCTGCTCATTACAGCTCATGTCCAAATATCATGACAAGCTATAGATTGCATGCTACCAGGCAGTATGATCTATGAAGCAGCCTGTGGCTGAAAAACTATGTTGAGTTGCCTCATTTCAGCAAAAGACAACCTTAGGTTAAGGTCATTTGCAAAGCCTGGTAAAGAGTTTCATATACAAAGACTGCCTGTGGGTTTAAAATAAATAAATAAATCAAATCCCCAAACTATACAAGCAAGTATCATAACAAGTTCTACATAACAGGTCTACTAAAAATAAGTACTTCTCCTCTGTCAACTCCCACTGGCTAAGGTCTGATTTCAGGTTAGGACTGCTTACATTTATTACTTCCAAAAATGGCAATAGTTGCAGGGTAGTGCATATTATGCTGAACAGGGAGCAAGTTCTGTTGTCAAACCAAATAATAAAAACAAAACAAACAAACAACAGAAACAAACAACCAACAGACAAACAAACAAACAACACCACCCTCTCCACACACACTTCTTCCTTTGTTTATTGTGGACTATGAAATTCCCTCTTCTTTCTTCTGTGCCTTCTTCTTTGATCTCTGTGACTGTGAACCAATCTTAAGAAGATTTAAATACATGGGGCTTTTTCCCCTGTGTTGTTTGGTTTTTTGTTGCTGTTTGCTTTAAATTAAATAAGCTTTGCCTCAGTTACCAGCAGCAAGGCAAACTTGTACAAAGAATGCTGAAGCAAAATCTTTTTCAGTCCTACTACTACTACAAAAAAACCCAAACAAAAAACAAAGCAAAAAACACAAAACCAACCAAACAATGAAAACAAACAACAAAACCAAATAAAACCCCAAGAAAATCCATGTATATTACACTCAAATTTTAAAATGCTCTTGCATTAATTTCATTATTATCCTTTCAATTAAAACTCTGTTCATTTCTTAGAGTATCATTTACTAAGAGAGGAAAAAGAAAAAAAAAACCAAAAAAACCCCAAACCAAACCAAACAAATTCTTCAAAGAAGTATGGAAAATAAAAAGAAAACAAAAACATGATTATGAGAAACATTTCTACTGGCTCTGAAAGACGCTGCGAAATGATCTGTCTGGTCACGCAATGAAATCTCTTTGAGATTCATTGAGTCAGACACTATCAGCCCAATCCTACAATTCTGACTCAGGCAAAACTGTCATTGACGACAATGAAAGCTTTGCCTTTATGAAAAACTGAGAACAGATTTCAAGACTGGAAACTATTTGGGTTTCATTTCATTACCATCTTACTTCACAAGCAAAAAACCCATTAAAATCAGAAAGATATTCTAGTGTAAAAGAAAAACTGCCCATCTACAGAATACAAAACAAGCATGGTATGAATTGCGATGCAATTTTATTGTGGCCTTTATTTTAACTTTTCGTTAAATGTCAGGACAGCGCAGAAATCAACATATATTTTCTTTATGAGTGTTGGCTTCTCTCAAAGCGATTTATGAAAACATATCTGCCACTAGAAGTGCTGTAGGGTAGACAGAAGGTTGTGAAGAAAACATGAACACACTAAAGAAGAGACTAAAGAAAAATAGGCAAGAACAGAGCATAAAACAAAGCAGTACTGGATTATTTAAGTATTTAACATTTTCTTCAGACTCTACAAATACAGAAGCAGCCATCCCATTTTACACTTAGTGAAACAAAAAGAAGTAGACTAGCTCCTATGTCAAAAGGACTTTGTCCCAGAACTAATACTTGGGATTAGAAACCTTCAGCTGCCTCTTGCCTTTCAAGAGTTCCAGTCTCACACCTGAGTGTAACTAGCAGCTAAGCCCTATTATTTTGAGACTAACAATTCTACAGAGATGCAATAGCATGCTCTATTACTTCTGGCTATGCATTGGACTCTTTCAAGCAGTTCCCTGTCCTTCTTGAACTGATGGGGCCAAAACTGGGCACAATATTCCAGATGTGGCCTCACCAGGGAAGTGTAGAGGGGGAGGAGAACCTCTCTCGACCTACTAATCACACCCCTTCTAACACAACTCACGATGCCATTGGCCTTCTTGGCCACAAGGGCACACTGCTGCCTCATGGTCATCCTGCTGTCCACCAGGACCCCCAGGTGCCTTTCCCCTATGCTGCTCTCCAACACATCAGTCCCCAACTTATACTGGTACATGGGGTTATTCTTTCCCAGATGAAAGACTCTACACTTGTCCTTGTTAAATTTCATTAAATTTCTCCCCGCCCAACTCTCCAGCCTGTCTAGGTCTCTTTGAATGGCAGCACAGCCTGCTGGTGTATCAGCCACTCCTCCCAGTTTTGTGTTGTCAGCAAACTTTCTGACTGCACTTTGTTCCCTCATCCAGGTTGTTGATGACTATATTGCATAGTACTGGTCCCAGTACCAGTCCTTGAGGGACTCCACTAGATACAGGTCTCCAACTAGACTGTTCCATTGACCACAACTCTCTGACTTCCTTCCTTCAACCAGTTCACAATCTACCTCACTACCCGATCATCCAGACCATACTTCCACAGTTTAGTTGTGAGAATGCTGCGGAGGACGGTGTCAAATGCTTTATTGAAATCAAAATAAACCACATCCACTGTTTCACCATCACCTATCCACCTGGTTATGTCCTCCTAAAAGGCTATCAGGTTGGTCAAACATGACTTCCCCTTGATAAGGCCAATGTTGACTGCTCCTAATAACCCCCTTATTCTCGATAGCCTTAAAGACAGCACCAAGGATAAGTTGTTCTATCACCTTTCCAGGGATGGAGATGAGGTTAACCAGTCCTTAGTTACCTGGGTCCTCTTTCTTACCCTTTTTGAAGACTGGAGTGACATTTGCTTTCCTCCAGTCCTCAGGCACCTCTCCAGTTCCCCATGACTTATCAAACATGATGGAGAGTGACATAGCAATGACTTCTGCCAACCCACTCAGCACCCACAGGTGCATCCCATCAGGACCCATGGATTTATGGATGTCCAGCTTGCTTAACTGGTCCCTAAATCAGTCATCATCAACTGAGGCAAACTCCTCCTTTATCCTGACTTCCTCTGGGGCCTCAGCGGTCTGGGGCTCCTGAGGACAGCCTCCAGAAGCATAGACAAAGAAGGCATTCAGTAACTCTGCCTTTTACCTCTTGTGTTAGTTTTAACTGAAATGTATATGAAGAAATCCTTTCTGTTTTCCTTGACCTCTCTTGCAAGGTTTAACTCCAAGGAGGCCTTAGCTTTCCTAGTTGACTCCCTGCATCCTCTGACAACAGTCTTATATTCCTCTCAAGTGGCCAGCACCTCCTTCCATGATCTCTAGACTCTTGTCTTCCACTCAAGGTAGCCCAGCAGTTCCCTGTTTAACCATGTGGGTCTCCTGGCTCCCTTTCTTGATTTCCTACCGGTGGGCATGCTTTGATCTTGAGCTTGAAAGAAGCAGTCCTTAAACGTTAACCAACTATCTGGAGCCTCTAACTTCTAGTACCCTGTCCCATGGGATTTCCCCTGGAAATTGCTTGCAAAGGCCAAAGTTGGCCCTGCTGAAGTTGAGGGTTGTAATTCTGCTTGGTATTCTGTTCCTGCTGCACAATTTTTCCTGAATGCCACCATCTTGTGGTCACTGCAGCCAAGTCTGCTGTCAGCCTTCATCACTTCAACCATACCCTCCTTGTTAGTGAATATAAGATCCAGCAGCGTCCCTCTCCTAGTTGGCTCATCCACAATTTGCATCAAGAAGTTATCATCAATACACTAGAGGAACCTCCTGGACTGTGAATGGCTGGCTGAGTAGGCCTTCTAGCAAATATCTGGGTAGTTGAAATCCCCCATGAGAACCAGGACCTGTAATTGCGAGGCTGGTATCAACTGCTTGTAGAAGGCCTCAAACTTCCTCAGCCTGATCAGGTGGCCTGTAATAGACACCCACAACAGTACCACCCATGCCATCCTGCCCCCTAATTTGCGCACACAGACTCTCAACTCTCTCCTCATTCTCCCCTGACAGAACTCAATACATTCTAGTTGTTCTCTCATGTAAAGAGCAACTCCACCACCTCACCTTGTTGGCCTGTCTTTCCTAAAAAGGACGTATCCATCCATGACCACATTCCAGTCACGTGAGCTGTCCCACCATATCTCTGTAATTGCCACCAATCAGTAGTGGATAATAGTCTGACCACTGCACCAGGTCGTGGAGTTTCCTGGAGATATCCCCGAGGCTCCAGATAGGCTACAGACTTCCCTATGATGAGGCTCAACTCTGCATGTTGGGCCCTCTGTTCCCTTTAGCAGTGAGTCTCCAACTAGAACCCTCCTCTTCCTCCTTGTGGAAGCGGTTGTTATACTGCTGGAAGGCCTATCCAACCATGCTAAGACCTCTGATGTAGATTGGCTATCAGTCACATCCCCATTGGACTGGCCATCTTCCAGCAGGGCATCATACCTATTTCCCAGAGGCACCTGGGAGGCAAGGCAGACAAGGAGGGTGCTCGCCTTTTGCCATAGCCATGAACTTGCCTCCACTCAACCCTTTCCTTTAGGCTTCTGTCTGCTGCCTGAGAGGATGTAGTGGGTCTGGCTGAGCTGCTTTTCCCCATCCAGCCCTCATGCTGCAGTACTGGGAGCTGGAGGGTGTTGATA
>WTSP01006785.1:0-12877 GCA_025331215.1 Actenoides lindsayi | reverse complement strand
TGTGAGGGTGACAGAGCACTGGAACAGGCTGCCCAGAGAGGTTGTGGAGTCTCCTTCTCTGGAGATTTTCAAAACCCGCCTGGATGTGTTGCTGTGTGTCCTGCCCCAGGTGTTCCTGCATTGTCAGGGGGGTTGGACTTGATGATCTCTGGAGGTCCCTTCCAATCCCTACCATTCTATGATTCTGTGATTCTATGATTCCCTACATGTGGGTTGAATTGGCACATTCAGGAGCAGCATTTCCTGCTGGCAGCCAAGAGGAAGTGCTGCCATTGAGAGAGAATGCCAGATGACTATTAAACATATTTATTAAAGTTTAACAACTGCCTATTATATATTTATCCATCAATGAATACATTGAGTTTCACTAAATTAGCTATTAAGGAAAGTGACTATCCCAATAAATCTAACTTGTTAGATTTAACAAGGCAGTAAATGTTTTAAATACTGTTTGATTATGAAGAGACTCACTATATAGTGTGCAAAATGAAGTCTGAAGTGATTTAAAGTGTTTATGTGAAGAACTGACAACAACCCAAAGATATGTGATGTCTGTTGTGTAGTGCAGAAAAGCTCCATTTGCTCAGTAGTGTTGTTTTTATGAACATAGACTGACTTTCTAATTCAATTTGAATTCTGTGCATGGTTGGGAACATGACTTTATAATACCAATATACTGGCCTTTATTGACTGACCATTATGGGAGTTAGCATTGGGTAAATTGAAAGTGCATGTAAAAGCCCTGAAGAGGAACAATCCAGGGCTATGAAGGAAAAATATTAGCTTTTGCAGGTTAAATTTAGAGATTTTGCAGATGCTCAAGAAGGGCTGGTAAAGGAAAAGAGACTGGCTGAGTGATTAGTCTTTCTGGGGTCAAAACCTCCTTGCCCTTTAACAGCATTAAAGGCTATCCTCTGAGAAAGAAACATCCCCATCCATGGAAGGCTGGTAATCCCAGAGCCCTTGCAAGCTTGGTCAACTGAAAAGAATTCCTGAGCTTCCTGAAGCAGGGGACACAGCTGGCAGCTCCTCCACTGCCTCTCCTTCCTTTCTGCATGCCCAAGCCAAGCAAACCATTAGCATCCCTTTCCAGGCTTGCCTGTGAGCCAGCCAGAAAAGTCGATGTTTGAGGAAGCATGGCAGTTCTTGCGTCCGATGTTGAACTAAGCAGATGATGTTTTTTATGCCTAAGTGTTTCCATCGGCTTGCTGACATCTGTTCTTACCAAGCTTTTATTCTCAGTTTCTTTCTTTGTTCTTAGTTGTTGTTTGTTTGCTTTTGGATGCGGCTTTGCAGGCTGCACTCATTCCTTGAGGGACTGGCAGTGTCAGGCAAGCAAGTGCCTGCATTTGAGAAACCAGTAATAAGAAAAGGCAGTGAGTAGAGGCTGCCATAGAAGGCAACAGACTGGAGATGACCCCTAGAATATTTCTTCAAATACGAGGGTCCTCTTTCTTTTTGCATTTTTGCCCAAATAAATGTCTCTCTCTAAGGTGGCAGTTTAGAGACTGATCTGTATATTGGCAATAGCGTTCTTGTCCTCAAGAATCCACCAGTAGTTGTGAGGTTGATGGGACTCCTAATCTTTCTCTTCAGTTTCTTGCTGAAGCGGTTGTAATCAGCCATTTGTAAAGTCAGGTCAGAAGACAATATATAATAAATATGCAAGAAGACATGTTTGGTCAAAATCTCTCTCTTACTGATCCAAATAATTGAAAACATTGGTTGGGTCTTTAACCCTTGACCCCAAGAACCCTTGGTGTGGGGAACCTGTGTTTTTTCTCCTGGATGTTGATCCTGTGTGTGCCATCACAGGAACTCTTTGGCATTTGGTTTAGCTGCCTCAGAGGAACGATGGAGCTGATCAAACAGATACTTGTAAGTTTTCCTTGTAGTTCAAAGGATCTCTGCAATTCAAACACCAGACTTGTGCTGCTGAAAGATGCCCTACAGCTGTGGCTTTGGATTGCTAAAAACTAGGTGCAGTTGTGATTTTTTGAAGGTACTAAACACTCAGTATTTAATGTGTCCATGTGTGGTTTTTACATGGTCTGGTATAACAGGAGAACCCACCTATGGCTTGCATCCTCTGCTATAGAGTGCATGGTATAGTTCATGTTTCCTCATGTAGGCAGCAGTGTGCAACCATGGACTGCTGCTGTTCCTGGGAATGTCTTCAGGACCCCCAAGAAAGGTGGTCAGGAGAGTGAAAATCCTTGCTTTGAGATGGTATTAAGGGCCCGTATGTCCTCACATGGAGCATGCTTCTGACTGTTCCCTGTCAGGGGAGATAGGAATTTGGACACTGATTGAAATAGGTGCCAGTTAGGGTCTGGCAACTTTCTAAGATTTAAAATGCTGTAGTTTGACATGAATAAGATGTTTCTACTGTGTGTTCAGCATCAGGTTGCACCACCCTCATAAAACCAGATGGAGACAGGTTGATCTACACCAGCTGAGAATTTGACTGTGGGTATTTACTATGTTGACATATAACAGTCCCTCTGATCCTGTGCTGTTTTGTTTCCTTCTATGGAATTGTTTGAGTTGTTTGCAGATGCCATCATTTGTCTCTCGAATCTCATTCTGACTTGGTAAATGGTTGTTAAAAGGAACGGAAAGGAAAAAGGAAAGGAAGAAAAGAAAAAAAAAAAGGGAGGGAGAAAAATGCAAAAGCAGAAAGGAGGACTTGGCTTGGGTATATTCAAATGTATTAATGATTTGGAGGTGACTGAAGGGGTGGTCTGGTGGCTCAGGGAAGCTGAATATTGGAATTGCAGCAAATTTTCAGTTGACTGTTCATATGTTTGGTGGAGAAGGAGAGGATGAATGCGTGGAGATAGCACTGAATTAGGGCTAGAGGAAGAGTCCATGACAAAGCCCAAGTGTTATTTATGTCTCAGTTGAGTGTCTGGCCTTGTGTTTATTGTAAAAGTAGGAACAACGTTTTTGCTCTTTTTTTCTATTGTAATAGAACAGAATGTGGGAAATGCATTTGTCTGTGGACAAAAGATTTCTTCTCTAGGGCTCTTACTGCAAGATTTTTCATGAGCACTAATATAGCATGAGGGAAAGAAAAGTCAATAGAACTGAACTGGATTTACACTGAGTAAGTGGATTTCCAGGCTGTTGTCTCTGCATACATGGCAGGCAGTGTGCAGCATGTCTTTGACACCCTAGTATCTCTTTTTTTTTTTTTTTTCCCCCCTTTCATATTCAGATGGAGGTCTAGTAATAAGGTGCAGAGGTACCTTCAGCAAATTTTGAGGGCTGAAATGGACCATTTCTTTAATGAGTTTATTAAAAAGCCAATTTGGATCTCTATTAACTAGAACTATTTTCTTTCACACAGAGTTGTAAATGGAAAGAAAAAGAGGATTCAACACACAGCAAGTAGCAAAGTTAAAAATCTAGATGTAACTGAACACAGATGAAGAGTCTTGCAGGAATATGACATATAAGCTTGCACTGTATCTTGGATTTTGGGGTTTGGGTTTGTTTTTTTTTAATATGAAACCCCAGGAATTTGAGAATGTGGGTAGACGTTTTCAAGACATATTCTTAGAAGACAACATATACAACTGTATTGTAATTTGCATGACTGTATACGGCCTCTTTGCTTCAAAAATAACAGATAATTGTGGATCAGCCCATGAGCTGGAGTCACCAGAAGTTCAGAACTGGGCAATATCGTGCTTGAGGTTTGCATACTTCAGTGGTTAACATTGATCAGTTTGGCGCAATGAAGGTGCCACTGAATCACGAGAAATTTCAAACCAAAATAGACTGAATGTCAAAGGAATGGAAAAAAATTGCATCTTTAAAGTTAGAATTTGTCTTCTACTTATCAAGATTGACATTTAATTCTCATTAAATACAGACTGCATGATTGTTTGATCTAACTACCTAGACTGCTGAGAGGAATACAGCAGAGATCCATTCCTATATGCATTAAGTTCCAAATCCAAGGATGAGTTTGTTTTCAGTTTCTAGTTTGATGTTGCCTGACTTTAATTCACGAGTCCACATGGTAATTTCACTAATAGTCACGCTGTTTGCCATTTGTTAGTTGCCTTTTCAAACACATTTCTTTTTGTCAAGGAGATGTATTTGTAAGTGGCTGCTTTTGGTGTAGCTGGAGCCAGCATGTCTAGTGATTTGCTAAACCTACCTGCTGAGTCATTGCTGTGGACCTTGCATTGTCTTTGTGTTATGAAATGATACTGGACTGGTTTGGAGCAGTCATTCTGAAATAACCAATTTCTTTTATTACTTCCACTTTTTTCCTCCCCTCTTTCCCACTAAGTGAAAGGAAGAAAGTAAGCAGTTGCATTGCAGACTGCTTATACATCCTCAGTAACCTCGGGCCACAATTGCTTCTTTTTAGGAGCTGCCATGTGGTTATCTGTGACTTAGGCTGCCTGAATAGCATCAGGAAATGTCAACCTTGTTCAGCCTACTTCACTCAACTTTCATCTGGGTTGGTAATTTCCTATCTTCAGTTGATTTCCAATCACTAGAATGACTGACTGTCAGCAACTGTACTGGTTCCTGGACAGAGGTTTGTGGTGAGGTTTGTGACCTAAGCTCTTTGTACGCATCGTCCACAGCACTTTGAATCAAAGGTTTAAATGCTTAAAACCTGCTGTTTCTGCTCTTGGTGATCCTGAAGTGTTGAGCATTGTGCAGTTTGTTTCTGTGTGGTATGGCTTTTCATTCTTAGAAACACAAGAATCAAAGGTCATGTCAGTGAGTAGGGTGAAAGGCCCAGTTCAGCTGGTGTTTTGTCTCCTGCAACAGATGACCAGGATAGATCACAAGAAGGATAAAGAACTCATGATACTCTGCCAGCACACAACAGCCTGTGGGTGATGAGCTGCCTGGGCCAGACATGTGCCTTCATCATGCAAGAAGAGCCCGAGATGCCAGTATATCAATCAAAAGTGGGGGAAAAAGCATAGGTCTCCAAAGTTACTTGCCAGTTTCAGTAAGACAAGATTACACCAGCACTACACACCAGTTATACTCTCATTTTTCTGCCATTTTCACACATATATTCTGGGTGCCTAATTTTCTCCTAGAGGCAACAATACAGATACCCTGATGTGAACTTCAGAGTATGAGAAATAGTGCCATTTATCTAAAGAACAGTATGTTAGAACATATTGATGCTTTTCAACTAAGACGAATAGTCAGAAATAACCTATGTGTCCTTCTCGAGGGCAAGGAATGGCCCAAAAGGTTTACCAACACTGAAAATATATATTTTGTGATTGATGCTGATCTTTGTAGGCAAATCTGTGCAGATCATAAGTGTTGTCAAGTACGTATTTCACAGAACCATGGAATCACAGAACGGTTTGATCATAGATTAAAAAAATCCTTAATGGAAAAGATGCAGAATGGGAAACATAGGGAAGAAAAGTACAATTCCAAACTTTGGGTACATACTCCTGTTGGTAAACAACTTTATATGTAATTAGCCTCCCATGCTGCAGCAAAATGCCTGCTGATGATAAGAGGACCTAATTGATTTACTCCGTGGATGACTTCTTATGCAAAGGCATTACTTACTGTCGTGCTTGGAAGTCATAAAACAGCAGCTGGCCTGGGATGAAATATTACATTAACCTTAGCAGGAAAATTGCACTAGTGAGAATGCTTTGTTATTAATTACTGATTACAAATGATAAGAGCCTGTTTCATATGCTGAAGAAATGACTTGGGGAGGGGAGGGTTTCAGGTACGGTGTGCTTAATAGATCATTCATTGTGACATGATGGATGCCATTGTAAGTCACGAGGAATTAATCAGACAAGTATGTACAGTAACTACCAGCACTCAAGGCCAGAATTATCCCCAGGACATGCTCATTTGAGTTACTGCAGTGCATGGGGATGAATTTTTGGGCACCTGTGTTTAATAAAAGGCTTGTTACCTGCATGAAATGAATACATATAGTTGTCAATCCAAATAGCTCAGATTTCCCTGATAGAAAAAGCAGCAGCAGAGACAGCCCTTTTTAATTTCTCCAGTCTTGACTCATATTTTATTATTTTGAGACCATACGAGTTTTAATATGAAGGCTTTTTGGAAGCATAAAAATGTGAGGAGAAAGATTCAGTAATACAGGAGACATGGCTGAAACAAAAAGGGTTGTATGTGTTAGAGGGGAAAGAGCATAACACAGCTTTCCAAAATGGGTATCTGTGTTAAACAAGCACTTGGGCAGCTGGGTGGAGAGAAGACCTGTACTCCTGTACTCTGACCCGGTGCCGTCCAGCAGCTTTTTGTGTTCAAGTGTCTCCAAATCAGGCCTCTGGTGATCTGACTTATGCTGGTTCAGTCAAATGCTTGCTCTGAACTGAGTCATGTTCTAGTGGGGCACCTGCCTCTTTCTTTGCATTAAGCTCCTTTTTTTCACTCCCCACTTGAAAGTTATATACCAGAAAACCTGGATAATCATACCTGAAAATGCAGGAAGATGTGGAGGATGTGTTGGTTTGGAGGATTAAGAAGCAAAGGGTGATAGGAGAAGATCAGTGTTTGCCAGTAGGTGTAATGGGCAGAGTTTTCTACCACTAGCTCCTGCAGAAGCAGACTCCATCCTTTCTGTCTGTGCTTTAACAAGCACTTCAGCATCACTGGCTAAGTAGTTGCATCCCTGTATTCTCAGCCTAATTCTTGTAAACTGTAGCCTCTCTTATTTATGATGCAAGTATTTTTGGGGACAGCTTTCTCCCTGGTGTTGAAGGGTAGCAGCTGTGTTTTTTTTAAATATCTTCCTTTTTTTTTTTTAATCTGTGTGCTTCGTTACCAAAAAGATTTCTTAACTCTGTGCAGCAGAATCATAGCCCACTTTGCAACAGGGCCAGATGATCTCTCTAAATCCAGAGAGCCCAGCTGCAACCTCTCTCTCTCCCTGAGGGACTGTGACGTATCCCAGTACACATAATTATTAGAATGAAAGGATACAGACATAAAACCTATCTACTGGTACTTGTAATTCCCATATACTATGTAACTTTAATATTAAGGAGGGACAGAAGTTGTTAAATTTGCAATTATTTTCAAGAGATTAGATTCGCTGAGTCCCATTTTCAGACTTAACTGTATCTAATGTAGTACCTCAAGTCCTACAAAATGACCTGTAATATTCATTGATATTGTATGTAATATTGATATGTACTATTCAATTACTTTTTAGCTCTGTACAATATAAATTAACCTCAGTAATTTAACCAGCTGCACCTTACTAAAGCTTTCTTCAGTAGAAGTGCAATGATCTGCTTGTCCATTTAATCTGGGAGATTCAGGAATGCTTCTCCGTAAATACTATGGACAAAGCAATACTAAACTACTGTCCCTTGAAAGATGTGGCTGGAGAAGCCAGTGTGCCTTTTGGGACTACGTGTGCTAAGGAAATTCATGGTACTGTGGGGAGGCAGCCTGTAGAGTTTTTGTGCTAGTGTATAATCATGAAGTCAAGCACAGATTATTTAAGGATTCTTTCCAAGTGAGTTATCTCTTTGCTGAAGCTTGTGTGGAGGTATAAGGTAGGTCAAGCCGGGTGCTGTGGTCTTATCTGTACCGCTGGTTTAGCATACTGGAGAAGGATGCTTCCTCTCCCTCCGGGGATGCGACACATGGTGATGGACAGGGCCGAGCAAAAAGGTCAGCTGGAAAATACGTAGATTGGGGATGGTTGAAACTAGCTTTGAATTTGGGCTGAGTTCTTCTGGTAGTAGTAGCTGGGAAACACTTGGGTTGACTGGGGTTAATCTCACAGGTGTGGGGGGGGGGTAATGATGGACTTGAGGCAAATTGACTGAGCATCCCACACTTGACTGCAGCCTCTCAAATCGTGTACATGGGTGACACAGTGCAGTGAGCGTCTTTAGTCTCTTCTGTTGATCCTGTCTTGCGTTCTGAAACTAAGTAGAAGAAATGAGCTGGATTTCAGGCTAACAGGCCCTTTATGAAGTCTCTTGTTGTGGCAATCTGAGGGTAGAATAGAGTTAGATCCGTGGTCATTTTGAGACCTTCTGTGCTCCTCTGTTGGTCTAGTGAAACAAGCAGAAAAATGTGCCTTGCTCTGTCAATCTTGTTTGTCTGATACCATCAGGCCCTCGTGACAGCAGTAATTAACAGTTCACTGAATCGAAAGTATGAACCGGAGGGGCCCAGGCTGCTGCTGCCAATGGCCAGGGCATTCTCCCAGAACTGGAGAACTGGGAGCTGAATCCCTGCAAGCAGAGGGTGTGTGCCCCCACATGCAGGAGACACCCTAACTGCCAGTTGTTGGAGTTATGTTTGCTCATGTAATTATCAGACTGAAAGATTGGTAACTATCACCTGGGCCAGCCCCACTTAAGCTGCTTTTATTCAGTAGTTTTCAGACCTTACTTCTTACTCATGCAGAAGAGGTGTGGAAAGAAAAGGGGAGGGGGGGAAGCATTTTTTACAAGGTAATACCTGTACAGCATTTGGACACAGCAAAACCAGTGTTTATATTGTGTATGTCTTTATTTTCCCTCTGTAAAGATAACATAGTAGTAGCCATACTGGGGCCACTCAAGTAGATCTTTGTTGCTCAACCAGCCTTTAGCAGTTGTATATCCTGGTGTGGATGTGGTCTCACGTTTGAACAATCCCTACATCTGGGGGGCAACAGCAAAATATTGGGGCCCAGAATGAAAACAAAATTTTATTTCCTTCACACTGAGACTGTCGTATAGTTGCACTGAAGGAGGAGAGTGGTTTTGTATTCTAGGTTTTCCAGCGTGCTCTCAGTGTAGATTCATTCACTGTAGTCCATTCACAACTTTGGGAGAAAAGTGAAACCTGATCTCTTGAAAACTGATGGCAAACCTCCTAAGCTCTAAAGAGGCCAAACTTTTAGTTAAAAGATCTGATGCATGAGATCACAAGGGAGCTATAGTTGCAACTATTTTATCTCCCTTTTCTCCATTCCACACATTCTATGCTGAAGAATTTAAGTCTGAGGTTTCTCTTCCCCCCTTTCAGGTAGTGACATAATACCTATAGCCAAACCAAAGAGAGTTGGCAAACTTACAGTGTGCTGAAGTTTATATGTATTTCTGGTGCCTGGAAAATACGGGAAGGAGTGTTCCTTTCTTTTCGATCTTAAATCACATCTGAACAGTATTCTGAGTGTGGTTGCAGCACAGGGCTAGACGCAAAACATTACATCTCAGCTTTAGAGGAACAGTAAAAAAATCACAATATTCCCACAGTCAAATTGCCTGGCTGCACAGCAAATTAGCAAACCTCTGTAGCTATCAAATTGATGCCATAATATAAATCTTTTCTCCCTGTAAATGTGGGCTGTCTTAGATCATTTCAGACAAGAATCTGGGGATTAGTAAGAGGAAGTGAATATTAATTCAATTAGAGGACAGGAGATGAACGTACAAGCTGGCACAGGGAATTGATATCAGGAGCTGAAGTAACAAAGACATCTCTAGCTGGGAGAGGGCAATTTTGTCTATTAAAGTCAGGCTTGGCTTTTGCCTTGCATATATTTTACTTATGAAATGGTAATTGAAGGAGTTATATTTACATAGCAATATAGTTAATGTCATATTTTGGGAAGTAAGCCTTGATGTCTATAGATGGATGGGGAGCTGGAGAGCACATGCACAGTGGTAGCTTTCACTTCATTTAGATACATTAAATATTCATAATAAGCTCGACTGAAGGAGAAAAGAAATGTTTCATTGAACTGGTAAAGAGAAGCTGAAATTGTTGGTATTTCTCCAAAGCGTAACGTCTTACTTAATATAGAATGAATGAAGGTTCCTGTAGTGAAGGTGAGGTGCAATATTAGGTACTTCCACAATTGCTGCTTTCTTTGCTGTAAGAGATTGTTGTGCCGGTGACATCACTCTGTAAAGTAATAGCCAAGAATGACTATTCTGAGTAGTTTGTGTAGGCACAGCAGAGGCTTTTTGCTTCTTTTTTTTCCATAGCTTTGGACCTACAAAAGCCTGCATATGAACTTTCTTACATTTAAATGTCACATTTACAGCCTGGAAACAAATCCTTCCACACTGTACTTTTCAGGCATGGGCACACTGTCACTAAAGTGGGTAAGTCCTATATCTGTAGGCTTCTTTCACCTGTTCTATGCACACTCCCATTTATACATGGTTTTCTGCTAATCCAAGTGTCCATCTGAAGAATGTAGGTGCTGTGCTCAGCTCTCTGCCTGATACATGGATGTGAGTCTACAGAGACACCTTCACCTCTGTTTCTGTGTAGTTTCTAGCCCAGATAGGGCTTGCTCCCTGGCAAGGACTCAGGGGCTCTGGGATAACACTAAAAACTAATGCAATGTGCATATATAAATATGTGGTTGTGTATGCTTCTGTCCTGATTAGAGTAAATTTTACACCATGGAAAGCTTCCCATTGACAGTGTAATGGTGGAGTGCTATGCGTGCAGCTGAGCCACGTCCAGCTCCCAAACAGCCTCACAGGGCTCAGCTACACTGCATGCAGGGTGTCTGGCTAGGAGTGATTCTGCTGATTTCTCTGCAGCTGTTTTTATCTTCTTTACTTCATGTAAACTTGGGTTAATAAGCTGTTGCTGAATTTGCAGTTATGTGCAGGGGAGGTAAGCTTGTCTCCTTGCCAAGAGCTGCTTCTCTGTACTTGCCGTTCCTCTTCTTCATTTCTCCCATCACTGAAGTCTCCTTCTCAGCCTGATGTCTTGAACTGTGCTCAGTCTCCCTCTCCCATTCCTACCTTTTATCTTCTAAAGCCAAAAATATTTCTACATGAATCCCGTGCAGGTTTATGGTCATGGCTTTATCAGAAAGTGGTGAAGCCAGACTGTGAGAGAATGAGGGTGGATAGTTGATGTCAAAGCAGATGGAGAGACTTGTCCCTCTGAAAATTACACTCTCATGTATGTTATTTTTAGTCAACTAGTACAAAAACAAATGAGGCAAAAGAAAAAAAAATTGTCTCCCGGTAAAGAGAGCTCAATGTCTTTGAGTTTATAAAAAGCCATATTGCTTTTAGTGGGAATGTAGAAAAATATACTGTTTCAAGAAAGTAATGGCAGTCCAGGCCTTGTGTTTATTAAAAATGGAGGGAGCTAGAAAATAGGCAGTGCAAGATCTGTGGTTTCATCTCCAATGACCTCTAGAGAAGTCATTGGACACTGAGATGTAAATGCATTGAAGGGCTTTGTTTTCAAAAGGGATGTAACATATCACTCTGTGCATCCTGCTTACGATCCCTGAATTACACAGCTGCTGATATGTAGCAGACAGATAGGGATGTTTTTCAAGCATCATCTTCATGCCTTGCACAGAGTATCATGTCCTGGTCCTCTTTCACAGACCCACTTCAATTTTCACTTGGGCTGTTAAATGAGTTACTGTATAAAATATTGACACTGAAGGAAGAAAACTGCCTTTTTACCCAAGCGTAAATGATCTTGAAACAAAATACATGGGATAAAAGAATGATTTCTTAAGGAGGTTTAATGAATAATTGATTTCTGATTCTCATGGTGTTATCAGTGTAATTAAATTGGTGGCTAAAGAAGTAAGACAGAAGGTATCATCTGCTAAGACACCAAATCTCTCTATCTGACCATTGGCAAGGTACTGACATTTGTTCCTAAAGGCTGTCCTGCAGTCATGCAGGTTGAAGATCTGTCTTGTCACTAACAAGTCAGTCTTGCATAAGTACCAACATGATAAAAATCCATGTGTTCAATCAGTTATCTACATCCAAAAATAGCCTAAATAAGCTTCCTTCTTTCCCTGCCAAACCTACTCCTGTCTTTGGAAGCTGTACATTGAAATGATTCTGGCTTTGTGCAGTTTGGCTTTGCAGTGTATGTGGGTATTGACGTGCGTTTCCAATGAACCTGGCACAGAACTTCTGGTAGTCGCCAGCTTGGGTCACTCACCAAGCCCCAGAAAGTGATTGCTGTTGTAACTCCTTTTGCTCTATTAAGAAGTATGTCAAAAAATCAGAGAGGCGTGGGGAATAAGAATAGGGGATAGGAAAGCAGTCTGGATGCCACTGGGCTTGGCCAGTGTATATATCTTTAGGAAACATACCTCGGGGATCTTATTAATTTTTACAAATATCTGAAAGGTGAGTGTCAAGTAGAAGGGGCCAGTCTTTTTTCAGTTGTGCCCTGTGACAGGACAAAAGGTAATGGTAGCAAGGTGAAACACAGGAGATTCCACCTCAACATTAGAAAAAGCTTCTTCACCATGAGAGCGACAGAGCACTGGAACAGGCTGCCCAGAGAGGTTGTGGAGTCTCCTTCTCTAGACACTTTCGAGACTCACCTGGATCTGTTCCTGTGTGTCCTGCCCCAGGTGTTCCTGCGCTGGCAGGGGGGTTGGACTCGATCTCCAGAGGTCCCCTCCAACCGCTACCATTCTGTGATTCTGTGATACCTATACACATCATTTAGATGTGGTGTTCGGGGACATGGTTTAGGGGTGAACTTTGTAGAGTAGGGTTAATGGTTGGATTTGATGATCCCAAGGGTCTTTTCCAACCTGAATGATTCTATGATTCTATTAATGTTTACAAATATCTGAAGGGTGGGTGTCAAGTACAAGGGGTCAGTCTCTTTTCAGTGGTGCCCTGTGATAGGAGGAGGGGCAACGGACACAAACTGAAACACAGGAAGTTCCATCTCAAAATGAGGAAAAACTTCTTTACTGTGAGGGTGACGGAGAACTGGAACAGGCTGCCCAAAGAGGTTGTAGAGTCTCCTTCTCCAGAGACATTCAAAACCCCTACACCGAGAAGTATATATGTATCTATACGGTAGCAGAATACTTACCAATGAGATAGGAGGAGAACTTTATGTATCA
>WTSP01006784.1:60721-72920 GCA_025331215.1 Actenoides lindsayi | reverse complement strand
ACAAGACTGGAGGGGAACATCCAAACGCTGCAGGTCATGGAGGTGTTTATCTCTCACATGGAGGATGCAGTGGGTGAGCACCTTCGCCCTCAGATATCTCCAGACTCCATGACGACACCCGTATACTGCGATGATGCCCCCGTCTCCCAAGAGACACAGGCACCAAAGAAAACGAGAGGGAGCAGCTGTCCCTGTGTTTGGTGGTGATCAGTCATGTTACCTTCTCAATCTGAGAGGAAGAGATAATGCTGGCACAAGGACAGCAAATAAAGCCACACGAACAACACTGATATCACTTGGAAAAAGAGACATTAAGAAAGGTAAGAAGAGTGGAATTCCATCATTTGTGACTTGAAGCCCAAATGCACCTCATGAATATTTTGGGGGTAATGTCTTGGGATTTCTTTCTCCTTCCTTTGGCCAGAGGGGAATGCCCTGGAGACTCTGATGCTTCTGATCCACAGGTGTAAAGCTAAGGGGAAGGGGATCATCACTCCAAGCTGAGGGAAGACACCCAGTTAAACAGCTGAGTGAGGAGACAATTCAAAAGGAAATCTTGAAAATGAGCCAGCTGCACAAGTGCAGTTAGGCACAGAAATATCTCCAAGCTGTCTGAGCAAAACAGATCTTCGCACGGACACTTCATGTCCAAGTAAAAAACTGTCTCGCTCGCCTGCTTGCTTAACCCAGTAAAACACATGGTTGTTAAATACATATCAAAAAGCAGCAACGGCAACACAGCGGTTTGTTCTTTGAAAAGAGAGAGACTGGCTTGCTTTTCACAACTGAGATGACACTGCATCTGCTGCTCTGTGCTGTCTCCCCAGCGAGTTTGCTCTCTGATGTGATGTGGCTTTGGCAGTGCAGAGCGGCTGGGGCTGGATCCTGTTTTGTATTTGGCTGACTCTCCTTGTTATAGAGGAGCTCTTCCTGATTTACGGAGGCAAGTAACCAGCTTAGAGGTTTTACCTTTGATTGCAATTAAAAATAGTTGTGTTTGCATTTACAACTCCCCTTGCCCCCCCCCAGGAGATGACTTCTTAGAGCAGGTACTTGATGTCATTAGGTGGAGCTCAATAACCTCCATCCTACAGAGCAGACATCCTAAGAGGGCAAGTGGGAGTTTACAGAACTCTGAGCTATACTGGTGTTAGTCTTTTATGTTTTCACCCAGTTCTTTCTAGTTTGTGCTGCACTATTGAGGCAGACACTAGTTAGTGCCAGGACAGATGGTGCATCTCGTTCCCCATGGGTAGCCTCAGTACAAGCACATTTCTTTCAGCCACTTGATTGTCTAGGAGAGAGAAGAATACACTTACAACTCACCCCTGTAGGGTGAGTTACAGCCCTCTGCTCCACCACTACCCCTGTCTGCATGATACGTATTTCCCTTCGTGCAAGGAGCTCTTAAGACAGCAGCGTAGCAATTTTTCATTCTCCCAACACACACCAAAAAAAAAAATAATAAAAAAGCCCAAACCAACATCCCATTGCTGCTGGAGAGATGGGATGTGCATGTGAGAGACCAGCACCTTGTCCAGCACATGCTGTAAAGCTAACAGATTGCAGCAGGTTGCAGGGTGTGTTTCTGCAGCAGGCAATTGCAGTGACACTGGATGTGGTACTTGGAAGGTTGCATTTCACCTTTTGGAAATTCCCTGTGTTACTGAGCTAATTGTTGAGAAGTTCACAATTCAGACTGCTGTTCATTTGGTAAGGGGAGTTAACTGTGTCCTAAACCTTCCAATCCACACTCCTCACTTTCAGGCTTAGCACAAATAAACGAATGAATAAATAAAAAGGATTAAGCTGTGCTCGGAAAATTCCATTCTTGGAACAACAGCTAGGTGCTTCAAAGTCTGGCAAATGCACAGATGGAGGAATAATTTGCAAGCATTGTTTCCAGTACCTGTAGCAGGGGAATTCCACAGCCTCACTTTCTGGCTGTCCTTCTTCCCTCACTATCACTTTGGCAAGGTACCAGCCACTGCTTCCTCCTTTGCCATCATGCCCTATCCTCACCCTCCTCACCTGCTTCAACGTTACTGCTTCAACGAAGAATTCATCAGCCTTTGAGAATAAGAAAAAAAACAAAAAAAATGAGGTAATATTTCTCCTCAAAAACAAGCAAACAACCCAAATTTATTATCTCAATCAAACCAACATCAGCAGCATGCTGCAAGATAATTCTTCACAAGATGGAGAAAGTATGAATTAATTTACCAAAGAATGAAAGCTTGAATATTCGTGCTAGATGTATAACATTAGATTTATAAATATATGTTCTGCCAGCATTTTAAATCTCCAATGTCATTGCATGCCCTCCACAACTGTAAAAAAGAAACGTAATTTGATTATTAAGTCGTCCATACAGAGAGGCAGGAAAACCAAGTTCAAACCCCTGCTCAGATATCAGCTTTCTGTGAAACCCAGCGCAGGTCACCAGACCAAATCCGCAGAGCTATTTAGAGGTACCATTCAAAGACATGACCCTGCTTTAAATTCAGGCGGCATGGGTAGTTGAGCACAATTTAACCCCAGTCATGGTGTGCAAGCATTGGGCTGCACAGGAATATTTCCAGCTGCTCCATGAGTTGTGTTTAGAAGCTGGTGTAAACATAACCCCACCAGATAAATATCCTTAATATCCCACAAGCGATGTGAATTTTATGTCTTGGGGGGTTCTTGTTTGTTTTCTCCTGGAAAAGGGCTCATATCAGCAACTTACAGATTAGCCCAAGTGATAGCCCCTCAAGGCCTGAGCTCTGTAACCTAAGAGCATACTGGGAGCAGCCATTTCCGATTAATGAAGGAAGAGAGATGTATTAAAAGAGTGAGTTACTCCTCTGGGAATCACTCCAGACAAGCACCTCTGGTAGATGTATAGACACACACACATGTATGGTAATCACACAGCACATCTGAAGCACATAGCCCAGCAAACAGACATGAGTGCTGTGGTTGCCATCCATCTGACATGCCTTGCTAGGTAAGAAAATCACGACCAAACATTGCAATTTGTTCATTCTTCATCTCCCAAGTGCCCAGGAAGCACATATGGTAGTAGCATATATCCAGCTAGCTCCCAGAAAGTGTGGTGGCAAGGCAGTAGTTATTTAAAAATCTAAATTTATTAAAGCAATCATAATTTTCCATCATTCAGGGCTCCAAACTGACCTCCAAAATAAAGACAACTAAACATGTTACTGTCGTTTTAATCATCAGTGGTGGGCTTTTATCATGAACAAGTTGCTACTTATATAATCAAAATGGCCAAAGTGGGGATTTAAGGTATCAAAACTTCACTGAATCAGTCTAAGTCAATGAAGTTGAATTCATTAGGCTTGATGTTCGTCTTACTTATTAATGGCTGATATAAATTAATGAGTAACTAACTAACAGGAACCACAGCAAGCTAAACACCTAATTTAGAGGCATCTTTAAATTTTACCTTCTCTACAGGCTGTTAGATTGCCTCTGCAAGCAAACTTTTCAAGCTAAATTGCTAATCAAGGTGCTACTGGTTTAAGTGGCTGTAGATTAAGAGACTGAACTGACTTACCTACATTTCTTTTTACCAGGGTATCTGAGTTAATCAGTGTACATACACTCCTGAATATATGAGCTCTAACTTTGTCCGGATCAATCCTTAAACAGCTTCCAATTCATTCATCAGCTTTCAGCTCCTCATGCCAAGTGAGCAGTTTTCCATTAACAGGTTTGAGTTTGGTTTCTATCATCTGGATACTATTTATCACATTAATTGATTTCCAAAATAATAGGTTTTTTTCCTTTTTTTTTTTTTTCCCTTTTTTTTTTTTTTAACCCTTCATGCAAATTACCCTGTAACTCATTCTTGGGACTAAAAAATAATATAGTCATCACCTGTGTTTAAAATATTTGTATCATCTGTCCACCATGTATCTTTCTTTAGAAATCCACTGAAACAGTCTTCGAACCACCATCAAAACGTAACTCATCTTGCTACCATTTTGACAAAGCTAGAGTCTGCCAAATGACAAAATGCTGTCCTTTACAGATTGGAACTACCTTTCCAAAGTAAATGATCTATAATGTAAGTGCATAGTCAAAAATATGATGTTTTCAATGCCCATGTCTTCAAACTTTTATAAACTTTAGAAGCAGAATGAACTTCCACACTAAGTAAATGCCATGGATTTCAACAGACAGGTCTTAAAAGCAGAAGAAAACCTTGATAAAAGTTCTTTTAGAGACTAAAAAAGTCAGTGATTTCAGTGAAGAATTGGAAATTCCGGGCACTCGAAAACAAACCCAATGTTTTAATGAATATTTCAAAGCCTAAATTCAGTGGTTGATTTTGAAAACCTGACCTCCTTTTATCCTCTTTTTCTTCCCATTTCAAATCTTCAATCAAATAGTACCATGAAAGATGGGAATTCTGCAGAGTTCTGTGATCAGATTCTCAAAATCTCCTCCAGGAGATAGTGATTACAGTTTACCAGTCTAAGCTGGACCCAAGAGACCCAAAACGTGCCTCATAATTGAATACATATTAAGTAGGTTGACCCCATGGATCAGATCAGCACACTATTTGCTTGTTAATGCTGCAAGGGCTTTAACTGCAGTTTGACCTCTTCATTATTTCCAGCTTTCCAGGGAACAAGCTCTCTCTTCAGTTCAGACCATTTCCTTCTCCCCTCCATTCAGGACACAGGCATAGAAAAACATGTTGAAATCCAGATGGAAAGTAAGACATAAAAATTTAGGGCAGTATCGTTGAGGGGAGACTGGAGGAAAAATATGAAGGAAACATATTAAGCTTTCAGTTCTGATTTCACATTAAATAAGATGTTTTTTCTTCCTTTGCCCCAGGAGTCAAATTTTTTCTGCATTAGATAGAGGTGGAAAGGCTCCCTCTTATTCTTGGAAGATGGACAGATTCGCTGGAAGCTTTTCCCTAATCTATGATTCTATGAAGATGCGATTTCAACAGACAGAACCTCTCTGGGGAGCAAACCAGGAGACTCTTTCATGAACACACCAGTGCCACGCAAGGGCTCGCTGTCCCTGACCTAAACCTCCCTCCAACTGCAACCTCTTACGATGCTCTGTGGACATGATTCATTACTCCCTACTGCCCTAACCCAAACTGGGGAGGAAATCAGCCAAGTTTACAAATACACGTCTCTCAAACACACACACAGAGAAAATAAATAGAAAGTCACACGCTTTAAAGCCCATCTTAAGGAGCTGCTGCGTGAACTTACATTGCCTTTTTCGAATTTATTGACGGTGTTGATGCAGTTGTAGAGAACCCTCTCCCCTGTGTCTCCCTGGTCTCCGATGAGGCAGACAAAGACGTTGGCATCTGTGCCGCTGCCACTTACCGTCCCAGTGCAAACCGTCACCCGGTACTTTATCACTGTGGAGGCACAGATTAATAAAACAATTTCAGCAACACGATTAATTGCCATTTAAATTTACTGCATTTTCCACAGACTCGCAATTAATTTTAAGCGTTCACACTTCCAGTTGGTACTTCTGTTGATGTATCGACTTTTACACTTCTGTATTATCACTAGGAAAAGGAAAAAAAGGCAACATAGGAAGGTCTGAAATGTTAAGTAAACCCATAAAACCCCTCCAAAGGACACAAAAATGCTGTCCCCTTCGGGTAAAACCTCATAAATTGAAGTGCATAGCCTCTTTGGGGCCCCAGCCCTCCTACCTCTCCTCTTGCCTTCCTGACAGGGTCGTGGTGACGGGGGACCTTGTAACAACATGTTTGGAGAAAACATCATTTTCAGCATCCAAGGACATTGTAGGCAGAAAAAAACAGTTAAAAATGGCCAAGCACTCAGAGAGCTGAGGAATGGGCTCTTGATATTGGTTTTATGGGTCAGGACAAGCCCAGTTGCCCTGTCTTTTTGAGACCCTCATACTCCAGGAGATGGGACGGTGTCCTTCCCCTTTGCCACCTTTGGTGGTGTCTTGCCACCTTTGAGTTCTTTATTTAGGATTTTGCTGGACAGAATTTGAGCTGCCACCTTCGTCTCTGCACCCTGGCCTCACCTCTGCTCTCCCATCCCATTAGGATGAAGGATTTCTAGAAGACATTTCACAAAGAAGAACCAGTCCACAGAACAACTTTTGAGAGAGAGCAAGCTTTTTCTCCAGCATCTGGAAGGAACATGTAGCAATGCTCCCACCCTCCCCCTGAAGCCCACCTGCAAGCCTACCATGTGTGTGCTGTGTCTCACCTCTGCTCTGCACAACTGCTCCTTACGCATATGTGCCTGCATTTGAACTCGAGCAGCCCTCTCCACAGTTGATTAAAAATACATTCCAAACCCAGGTTTATTTACATTTTAATAACATCTGCAATTACAATTACTCTGGCTCTTCTACTGCATGCAGATCACTGAGTTCATCAGAAATTTCAGTAAACAGAAAGCTCGTGGTCTACAGAGCGTAGAGTCCCGTTGGGTGCTTTGGTGGAAATAAGACAAATCCCAATGGCTACCTTGAGATATTCCACTCTCTCAAATTCTCCCTCCAAAGGTATTTAGTTCTTTGCAACACAAAGACAGAAGTGACCACTTTAGGAAGCCAATGCAAAGCTCTGCAGCTTTCTTTTATTTAATCTTCAGTTCAAGCACAGTTAACTTGATAAATCATTTGGATTGCTCACACAAACTGCCCTTGCACAACAGTTCTGTTCAACTTCCCATACATTTATATGTGTAGCTGCACAAATGTGCACATAATTAAATAAAACTTTAAAACCCGAAGATGATTGTTGTATTTTATATTGCATTTCAGCTAAGCTTGGTTTCTGTGAAATTCCCTTCAAACCCAGCATTTCACATTTTAAGAGAGACAGGGATAAAAAAGTTGGGAAAAAAAAACCCCACTGTATATCTCTGGAAACAATTGTGCTGCGGCCTTCTCCCACCACAGAAAATCTGCTGGGAATAAGAGCTTGGGATTTCTGGGGCTTCATGCAGCTCATGATGCACACAGAAAATACTGCAGAGAGAAAGTGCCAGAAAGAGGAGCTAATTGAATTGCATTGGTCTGTCTGTGCATCCCTTACACAAAGAGGGTTTCTTTCTATTCAGGTCCTAAGCGAGCCCCTGCACCGGGCCCATGGCTCTCACCTGGCATGACTTCAGTCACTAGAGATCCCTCTGCAGGGAGCTCCCTCACGATCTCATTGTCATCTTCATTTAGATCTAGCCAGCGGCCGCAGTTGAATGAGTATTTTTCTTTTGTCAGCGTTTTCAGCAGAGTTACCTTCATTAAACCAAAACACTGCGTGAGTTCAGAGGCTTAAAGACAAAAAAAAAAGCAACAAGCTCCTGACAGGTTTTGGCCTGGGAAGCAGAAGTAGGTAGCATCAGAGAAATAAAACACGTTAATAACGAGACTGTCATTCCACCTCGTGCACCGCAGCGATGCGTGGAGTGAAGTCTGTCATGGCTGACGGCTTTTCCACTCCACCTTCCTCCAATCGCTCCGTGCTGTTGTGAAAGTTCTGATGGACACCGTGGCTATTCGTAATTGCTCATCACACGCCACTGTGTAAATCCACAGAGCAAATCGTGGATGGTGCTTGCAGTGCTGGTTCTGGCAGCTCAGTGCCAGTGCGTGGCACACTGAGGAAACATCCAGAGAACGCGATCAAAGATCTGCTGTCGCTTCCAGGGGAGTAATGAGCAAATAAGGTGGGGCTCTGCAGATGGCTGGTGAAGGGAGGGCATGAGGAAGGTCTACAGAATCACGGGCAGCATGGAAAAGGAAGAGAGGGTCAACTATTCACTCTTCTTCAACAAGAAATACGGGGCATGAAATGATGCTTGTAGAGAGAAGTTCAAAGCAAACTAAAGGACACAATCATCCCGTGAAGCCCTTGAGGAAAGCTATTATGGTTGCGAAAAGTTTAAGCGTTCAAGAAGAGACAGGAACCTTTGAACAACAACACAAAAAAATAAGGAAGAGAAACCTACTAAATGCTTTGTATTTAGTAAGTCCCCAATTGGAAATAGTCAAAAAATGGAAGAACGTTAGGGGTCAGTATCATAAATGGTTGTCCGGTTCTTACTGTTCTCTAATCACGCACTTATGTGACACAGGAGAGAGGATGTTGGGCTAGGTGGACTTCTGGCCGGACCAGTGTGGCTGTTCTTGCATTTTTGTAATAGAAAATGCCCTGAAAGGAAGCAAGCCTGGTTTGAAAGGTGTGGGAACTGCAACAAAGTATCTTTAAGGCTTCATCTAAGTTCCTAGATGCCAAAATGGATTCATTCACAAGTGATGGGATTCATGTGCCGTGAGCCTGATGCGTTCAGAAAACATCAGACTGTCTGTATATGAGCAGATTAATCTCATGCATCTTCACCAGGTTTGCCTGGAGAATTTGGCCCATAGGAAAACCTAAACACACTGTCAGATCCCTCTTGTCATTCCTGAACACAATTTCTGTGCAGAAAGAAAACAAAACCAGGTTCCTCAAAGCCCCATCCAACCTAGCCTTGAACACTTCCAGGGATGGGGCATCCACAGCCTCTCTGGGCAGCCAGTTCCAGTGTCTCACCAAACTCACATTAAAGAGTATCTTCCTAATATGTAACCTAAATCTACCCTCTTTCAGTTTAAAACTATCACTCCTTGTCCAATCACTACCTGTCCTGATAAAGACTCCCTCCCTGTCTTTCCTGTAGACCCCTTGAAGTAATGGAAGGCCACTATAACCTCTCAAGATCAAACACCTCACTCTTTTTATTGCCCAAACCGCACAGTGCTGCTCTCTTCTGCACTGTCTCCATGGGTCACCTCCTGCAGCAGGGCTGTCAGCACTTCAGGGCAGGTTATGCACCACTTGTACAATAGGTCCCTCTCATAATCAGGTTTTCACTGTGACCAGCCTAAATAGGCCACAGAAGGAGTAGCTTTTCCTCTCTGTACAGTAACAATGTCTAAGAGTAAGAATTTTTCTGAAGAGCAAGAGAAAAACCCACAGACAGCAGTGTGGGGGGACTACAGTGGTCTGACACTGGAGGGATGGGGAAATGTGATTTTCACCATTGATCTGGGTTGTTGGGAGCTGTCATTTACCTACCGCTCTCATTTCCCATACATAGCTTGGGATGAACTGAGAGGGACAGGAAAAAAAAAAGGAATTTCCTCAAAAAATCACAAAAGGAATCCTTCTCTCCCCAGATATTTTTGCGAACGCTACAATGTGCTCTCTTCATGTCCCATTTTCATGTCGGATTTCCACCCACCCCTCAGCCAGCACCCTGACCCAGGACTGTCAGTGCAGACCTCTGTGAACAACCTGTCTTTTCAAGTCTACCTTCCTTTGCCACCCCCTCACCTTGTTCAGATGCCAGCCAGCAAAGGGATTTCTTTTCTCGTGCCATATCCGAAGCTTATAAAATGTGCCCAGATCAGGGAGCTCGATCTATAGAGGGTTAAAAAAAAAAAAAAAAGCATTATCCATTTTTGCACAAAGGACATCTCAGAACATCTTTTAAGAGCCAAAGCAGAGAGATGTCAAAAACTGAAGTGAAAAAAATAATAAAAAATATTGTTCTTCAAAAGTAATAAGCCCTACTCTGCAAAGACAGCTTGATGCCTCTCCTTTCAGGAGAGAACACATACATTGAATCTATACATTTTTGACCATGAGAGCTCCTTGAAAGCACTCCTTCCAGTAAGAACTAAGGACAGCTCTCAAGCTTCAGTTCTTTCTCAAACAGGGTCTGCAAAACACAGCTGTGCTTCCTCCAGAAGGCATCTACAGCTGCTGGTGCAAAAGGGATAAGTGTTTTGTCTACACACAGGCATTAAAATTCTTTGTTTCTCAATTTTTCTCTGACCAGTCCGCAGATAACTTTTAAACATATTTGTTCCTAAACACAAGAAAACCCTCCCCATTCTCCAAACTCAACATGTTGCTGAGCTTAGCCCCAAACATTCATGGAGGCTCACAGCCAAGGAAGCTGAAAATAAGGGCATGGAGGAGAGGAAACATCACTGCTACTTCTCCTGTTAATTGCTAATGGCCACTTAGACACTGGGGAAAAAACTGTACAAATTATTAGCTTTGGAGAGGCACGGTCTATAAATGGGTGGAGCAGTCTGTAACATGAGTGGGGACATGCCTGAGGGGGAGACTGTCTGCTTTCAGAGACACAGAGGGGATGTGGTGCTGAGTACCACTATGATTTGAAGGCATCAGCACCCAGGATCAACAGCCTAAGTCCTGTTTGGAGAAGACAAACCATATCCATAGGTGGGGAAATTCTTTGCATCGCCACCAAACCGAATTACTTCGCCTCCACTTCAGAAGGATCTACTGAGGGACAGATCTCATGCTGGTGAGTTTCTGTGCAGGGTTGAAGTGTCCTGGAAAATGATAGCAAGCCAAATTTACTCCTTGCACGAGATTCATACCATGAACTTGTCAGTCTGTCCAGTTTCAAAGTTGTCTGAATTGTTGTCCAGCTTCATTTCATCTGACTTTCCCTTGTCTCCATAAACCTGGAAGAAGATGGTGGCATCCGTCCCTGCATTCTTAATGTCACTTGTCCAGATCCACAGAGACCAAGGGTTTTCTACAAAGAAAGGTTCAAGACATTTTGTTTAAAAAGTAGTTTTTAAAGGTGTCTTGATGAAAAAACCAACGTAAGTCTCATTTTTCCTCTTGGTGGTAGAGAGGGAAGCATGGTATGAAAGAAGACCAGGACATTTTATCCTTTTCTGCACAAACATAATCAGTTGTTACATGACACAAAGGAAAGATATTGCCTGGAAATGTAATTTTGTGATTTTATTTAAAATTAAATGAGAAAAAACCCACCAAAATAAATCATCACTTTCCAGGTGAACCATATTCCTCTCTGCCATACATTACTAACAGGGTACTCCAAGGATGTCCTCTATTTCTGCAGTTTCAGTATACATCTCCAACACCTACAACTCTAGTCTCAAAGACCAACTTAAGACCAGGTAAATACTGTCAGCTTTCTTGTTGTCAATGAGAAAGAGCCTCCAATTTCTTGTGTGTGGTGCAATGTAGCTCCAGGTAGCTCCTAAAACTCACTCCACATGATCTGTGTCTGGAGGTAGGAGAAGGATGGATAGAGCCATGTATCAGTTCACAATATGAGCCTCCCTGAGACCGGACCAGTTACCCCAGATATGCCTTTTGCAGGACAAGCTGGCTTGGAGACCATTCAGGTATCTCTAGCCAGGCTGTATCATGTAGGACAAACACGCTCAAAGCAACGTAAAGATATTTTGCTGAAGTTTGACATTTAACTAAACACCTAAATCCGGCCAGACTTCAGTCAGCACTTGTGTTAGTCTGACGTGCCCAAAGACAGTGGCAAAGGTATGACCGCTTCTATCTCTTTATCACCCAACATTTTAACTGCAAAAGCAGCCCACCCGCAGCAACTTCACACTGTTTTTCATACCAAAGGATGGCTGCATATATGCAGGTGACATCATTTCCCCTTAAGAGCCCCTCATCTGCAGTCTTTATTGATAACAAAGTGTTTCACTTCTGCCGGCCTTGCAGCACCTACAGGAGAGGGAACAGGCTTCTTTCCTGACTCGGATGTCAGCTGAATTATTAACAAATCCTAATTGAAAGAACTGCTAACCCTTTCGGTATGCCTGAGCCCACATGAGCACAAGTTGACCTTCAGAGCCCAGAATGGAATATAAAAATATGATAACATGCATATAAATTAGATTTTTAGTGATCTGCTCAACATTAAACTGTGAAAAAGAGGCCACAGCTACTCCAAAAAAAAAATTGAGGGAGAAAAGGGAATTTTCTTCTAGAGAAAAGTTTTGCCCCTGTTTTAATAATATGTCTATGACCACTGATTTCTGAAAAGCACTAGCAAGTTTTTATATGAGCAGAAATGAAGCTAAGGCAAGGTTGCGTATGGCATGTGATATAGCAGCTTGCTCTCCCTGTGGAAAAGAACAAGGGTGATTCAGACACCAGAGACTTCTCTCATCTGTCTGGCTTGGCCTTCCTGACCTCTTGCTGAAGGAAAGGAGGAGTGATGCATGCAGAGGTGGTGGGGAAAGGAACTGGGGGTATTATTGAAGTGGGGATGGGAACTAGTGGGGTAGTGCAGTGGAGATGGGATGTGGTGTGGTTGGGATGTTAGAGACCAGGATTTATTTGCTT